>JAZGTJ010003638.1:0-20645 GCA_036877575.1 Botia almorhae
GTGCTGTTCTTTCAGAACGGACTTATAAACACAATCCAGTGAGAAATTCCATGCGGCTTAGAGAAATCTTCCCACAACTTCCGAGACATCACGGATACTGTCTTCATACTTCTGTGCTCCACAGACAGGAAAAACAAAACCTCAGGAACTTTTATGTATCTTCAGTGTGTATTCAGTGTCCTCAAACACGCTTCATCTCACACACACATGCTTCTGTCCATCAGCTACAAGCTGCTCGTCACGTTACGTGTCACTGCCCAGGTGGGAAACTCACTCAGCTGGAAGAGCGACTCTCCCCATGTCATTATAGCCAGCATGACCACAAAAACTCCAATCAGATTCACTCCAAAGCCAGCCTTTACCTACAAATACAGCAAAGCATGTCAGTGAGTAACTGGGGATCAAATTGTTCATATGTTGTTGCATGTGTTGCAAATGTGTTGTTGCATTGTTGCAATGCAGTTAACACTTTGCCTAATGACTAACCCCGAGTTTGCCAGAGGAAACACAATCTGAAATGTATTTATTTGGATAAAAGCATGTTATATAATGTACATGTGTACACTTCACAGACGTGCTTATAGAAAACAACTGACTAATGGTTTGACCTCCTCACACTGTGACAGGGCTGATGTAACAGGATTGTGTTTCTCATACCATGTCGCTGATCTGCACGTGTCCGTAACTGAACACGATGGCGTTGGGCGGGTTTCCAACAGGGAGCATGACGCCGAAGGACACACACATGGTGGCGGGGATGAGCGTGTGCAGAGGGTTGATGTGAAGAGTCTCTGACTGCAGGGGAAAGGGCTGGATTATTAGGGTTATTACAAGAGGAACATAACGGTCAGATGATGTGGTTTTACGATGGTTCATTTGTTTGTGTGAGTTTAAGATTACTGGTGTGTGTTCTAACCAGCGCAGACAGGATGGGCAGGAACACTGTGAGTGTGGCGGGGTTGCTGGCGAACTCTGTGACGGCAGACACGAGCAGACAGGCCAGCAGTGTGACGGCCCACGGAGGAAGACCGCTCATTGGCTCCAGCTGTCGACCAATCCACATGGAGAGTCCTGACACCTGCCCAAGAGAGGTCACATGATGTGTAACGTTGTATAAAGGTGTGTGTTTTGATCTATACCAGTCCATATTACTTCAATATTTACAAAAACCTTTGCCCACCTTACATCCGGCAGCTAGCGCGTAACCCCCTCCCACAAGAACGACGATTTCCCATGGCATCAGCCTCTGGAAATCCTTCCATGTAATCATCGGAGCCAGTGGGTCATCTTCCCTCTCATCTTCATAATCACCTGCAGAGATAACCCAGCACACAGCAGTTACCCCCGGCCAACCTTTACACTCATGTCCTCAGAGACTGAACTGGTTGTGCAGCGAGCCCCTGCGGTCTCTGTACTACAGCAGTGTCCTGCTGAGAGAGTGTGTGGAGAGGCTCTCTGCGGCCAGTGTGCGGCCTGACCTTTGCTCTCGCTGGAGAGAGCAGATGGCCATGGCTTTCGAGTGGGAATGAGGAAGAGGAGGAACCCAAGGAGCACCGACACTGTGGCATCCGTTCTGTAGCCTTTCCTTCAACACACAGATTATTCACACATAATAAATATATCTGTCCTCTTCTTACTATATAGGTGTGTACACAAATTTGGCATCTGATCAAGCATATGGCTTTGTTCTAAAATCGTGAGATGGCTGCCTTGTTAGCATTTTTTGCAATGCATTGTGGGATTGCCCACAAAGGGTACATTTAATGCTGCATTAGATTTGGTCTAAAAGAAGGTATCTGAATGCCCTAAAATGGCGCCTGTGTCAGCATCACACTAAGCTGTGGAACGAGAGCCATGTTTCAGTCTTGGACATAAATGGATTAAAAGTGTTCATGTACTTCTCAAACAGAGATGTCCAGCCGGGCACAAATCCCGGCTCCCTGGTGAACCACAGTACAGTCATCAGCAGGAAGAAAACACCCGTCACCACTTCTGGATAGCTGGACACCAGCAGAACATCATGTGTCAGGACAACACCAGAATAATGCCTCTCATTCACTGTTCATTCACTGATCATTCACTGTTCACTCACTGTTCATTCACTGTTCATTCACTGTTCATTCACTGTTCATTTACTGTTCATTCAGTGTTTATTCACTGGTCATTCACTGTTCACTTACTGTTCATTCACTGATCATTCACTGTTCACTTACTGTTTATTCACTGTTTATTCACTGGTCATTCACTGATCATTCACTGTTCATTCACTGATCATTCACTGTTCACTCACTGTCCATTCACTGATCATTCACTGTTCACTTACTGTTCATTCACTGTTCACTCACTGGTCATTCACTGTTCACTCACTGATCATTCACTGTTTATTTACTGTTCATTCACTGTTCATTTACTGTTCATTCACTGTTCACTCACTGTTCATTCACTGTTCATTCACTGATCATTCACTGTTCATTCACTATTCATCCACTGTTCATTTACTGTTCATTCACTGTTCACTCACTGTTCATTCACTGATCTGAGTGTGTGTGTAAGAGCTGTGCTGAAGTTACATACATGCAAAATCTTTAGAACTGGCCCTGGAAATGTTACCTGATGGGGCCGAGTTTGCGGTGCTCCTCATGAATGCGTCTCTCTGACAGGATCTCGCGCCTGGTTTTGCGTTTTTTGCTGAGAGAGAACGTCTCTCTAAAACTGAACAGACAACAGAGTTTACAGAGATAAACTCACACAGTATTTAAAAGAGAAGCTTGATAATACTTCATTCACATGAAGCCATTACTGATGTCTGTGATTAAAACTTCAGTCTGATCTTCTTACTTGCATCCCAAAAATAAAACGTGTAGCCACAGCCAGGTGAGGATCAACATGATCAGAGCGATGGGCAAACTGAAGATGAACCACGTGCCAAAATTGATGACCTTTGCCTCCGGGTATCGACTGAAAGAGACGGTTTAAATCAGAGGTCTGTCAGTGTTCTGGTGTGGAGAAAAAGGACAGAGGTCTGTTTACACAGCGTTTGAAGACTCGAGAAGATACTGAGTTACAGTCAATGTGCTGCAAGATTTGTAGCTCAATTAGCAGTTCACATTGACTATTTCTGCTGAAATCACTTCAGTTACAACAGTGTCTCCACTAAACACAGATTGTACACAATCACTGACACAGTTACTGTGAGTGCAGCAGTTACTGTTTTCATCTTTATTACTGTTTATGTGAAACTCACTGAGCCACTAAATACAATCTTTTACCATGATTTATGATACACAATAATGCTGCACAAGAAAAGGTTTTTTCTTTGCTTATAAGCTCTTTAAAATGTCCACAAAATGAGGTGGATTGAATTAGGTGCTTAAATCACAGCCACGCCTGAGAGAAATCCTCACAGTTTCTGAATGTATTCAAATGAGGTGGGCGGAGTGAAGTGCTGACATACTTGTTAAATTGTTCAGCAAAGATAAGATTGGTGGACGTGCCGGTGATGGTGATGAGACCGCCGATGGTGGCCGCGTACGTGATGCTGAGAGACAGACACTTGCAGATCATGTGATCTCTCTTGGTCAGGTACAAAGAATCTCTCCGGATTTTTGGTTTCTTTGGCACAGGAATGCTAATTGGGGCCTGTTTAAAAATGACTTAAAAAATTGTAGAAATTTTTTTTCTTTGAAGAAATTAAAGAAACGTTTTTCAAAGTTACTGCAGGCTAACGGTCTCACCTCGGGCAGATATCCGTTTGTTTGTTTAGAACATTCAGGGCTGAAAGACGGCATTAATGCCAGACCATTCAGTTCCTACAGTATGAAAAAAGACACTTTTTTACACTTTATCTAAAAGAAATCTCACTTCTAATCAGTATCTTTGTTTTGTTTGTCAATAAAAATGTTTAGACTACCCTAAAAAGATTTGGATTTTTACACTTGAGTGATAAAATGAGAGATTATGTCTTACCTCACTCAGCATACACCCCTCATGTTTATCACTGCAGTCAAACATAAACAAACTGAAATCACTTTAAAAAACACCCTTAATAATATTTGTGTTGTAATAGGTGAAGTTTTGCTGTATTTCACTGTATTTTACTGTATTTCACTGTATTTTACTGTATTTCACTGTATTTCACTGTATCCAGAAATGTTGTCATACTTGTCTTCACAGTTCATCGGTTCAAGTCGATTGTTGCTCGTGTCTTTATTTGCTTCTTTCTCTGTAAAGAATGTTAAATATAAACTTTAACATTAACTAAAAACATTCTGCTGACATATTATGATGCATGATGACATATGCTGTATGTTTCATGTGACAATTACAGGGCACAAATGTTATTATCACATGTGATTGGTGCTCTGACTCACCACTCTCCTCTTCCTGGGTATCCACGGTAACCGAGTCATCGAGTGAATCTGCGATTCCGGTGCAGATGAGCTGCTGTAGAACAGCTTCAGCGATGGGCATCACCATGGCAGTGGTGGAGGTGTTGCTCAGCCACATCGAGAGGAAGACTGTACAGCACATAAAGCCCAACACCAGCCTGCAACAACCAGCACATACTGTAGAAAACACACGCAGCTCTGTGTGCATGTTATTGGTGAGTGTGACCTACATGCCCGGTTTGGCTCCA
The DNA here is from genome assembly GCA_036877575.1 of Botia almorhae. Taxonomy (NCBI): domain Eukaryota; kingdom Metazoa; phylum Chordata; class Actinopteri; order Cypriniformes; family Botiidae; genus Botia; species Botia almorhae. The sequence continues at coordinate 4,637 of JAZGTJ010003638.1, forward strand.
GCAATCATGACCATTCTGAGGGCGATGCGTTTATGCAGATTCCATTTCTCGATGGAAGCAGCCAGACAAATGACCCCCATCAGTAACAGAGTGGTGTCTTTAAAATACTCTGAGGCCACCTGCGCACACACACATACATTGTTTTTAATACATTATCACTATGACACAGCAAACGCTGTTAGAACAGTTTAACAAACCGCTGATGATGTTTACGGTGTCTTAAACTCTAACTGTTTTATTTCCTTTATCTTATATTTTGGGACTATGCCCATCACATCACAGTAGAATGCAGTTAGAAGAGAATATTTACCAAACATGATTACAAAGTCATAAGATAACAAGTTGCTTTGTCAGATTTACCGGTAGGGTTTAGTCACATGATACAGCATCCCACAGTTTTACACAACGTTGCGGTGGTTTATTGTGACACAAATGAATGACCAGCAGTTTACAGGGCTGTAAAAGGTGTACATGTCCTCAAGCCTCAAACCAATGACCCTGGTGTTGCTAGCGCTGTCCTCTACAGGACGAAACTGGAAACACCAGCATGCACAGATGCTATAGTGGAATGATGCATCGAGAGAAAGTAGACAGATAAAGTTTCATACCTCACTGGATTTAAGGACCCCAAACAGCGGGTAGAGGAAGGCTGGAACCAGTGCTGCCGCTCCCAGGGGAACAGCTTCCGACACCCAATATACTGCGGTAACAATCAGTACGTAAGCGCAGGATGATTCCTGCAGGGGGCGACAGAACAGAGCTCCAGGTCAGACAGACAGTCACACTGCGTGTTTCTTTAACTGAAGTATAATGAATGTTTGTCACGTGACTCATATTACTGAATGACCCAGGTTTCATGTGCCACACTAGCAGATTAAACCTCAACTGGCACATGTGTTTGTTCTGTCTAATCTCATCAGCGATCGGTCCTCTCAGATCTGATTGATTTCCGATCTGATGGGTCTGATGTGTCAGGCGACTGATTATTCTAATTAATCACGTATAATGTAATGTAATGTTTTATATCAACATTAGCATTCAACATTTCTGTGATGAAAACATCAGAATGACCTTTAAGATCAGGACAGGAAACCTGGGGGGTAATGATCGAATCTTAAGAAGGTTTTATGATTGCAGAAAGCTGTCAATGCAGCTGATGATGTCATTTCCTGAAGACTGGCTGATCTATGCCAGTCTTCAGGAAACTATAAATGTGAAACTATAAATGTGTGACTATCCAGTCACACATTTACACTTACTCATTCAGAAGAGTGTATTTACTCACTCCTCTATCTGTTCTTATAGTTCTTTACCATTTAATGATAACTAGTAATAATTATCTTCACTCGTCCATTTTAAATGTGTATTTTCTTAGTCATGCCATAAATAAAATGTTCCTCCTGCAAACAGTTGTGTTCAGGTGTCAGGTCAGGTGTCTGAGCGCTCAGAACAGATGAATCTCTCTCTCTCTCTCTCTCTCTCTCTCTCTCTCTCTCTGCAGGCTTTGATTATGTTGGACTGACACTAGATTCCCACATCCTACACAAACAAACAACATCTGTGAAAACTTCTGGTGTTTTAAATAACACTGCCCATCAGAACCGCGTGCTCACATTAACCACCACGGCACCAATAGGGGGCGTTATTTAACCCTGCGCTTGGAAAACGACCAATTTGGTACGAGGTCGCTGCGTCTCCTGGAATAACCGTACATACCCCTGAGGATGATCAATACGCGGTTTGATACATTAGTTTATTCTAGACTGTTTGTCTTCAAATTGAAACATTATGCATTTATTCAACTTGTCTATTTTTCTGTACAGCCGCGTATAATTATGAAACCTACTTCTTTCAGAAGGATTTGAGTATAAACTTCAAAACAAATTGATCAAACAATTGTTAATAACAGGTGCAAAGTTATAGTCTTTAAATAAAATCCAGTTAAAATCTATAATTTAATGAAAATACCCCAAAGTTACCAATGCGCAACGGTGCGCAACTGCAAACTGAACACGCGCACTGCGCGCGCTGCATGCAGGTGACGTGCATGCAATTGTGAGTATGAAGCAGGTGTTATATTTACTCACGCTGCACGGGTGGATGAGAGGAAGAGGCAGCAGGGATAACGGGATCAGCACCACGAGGAGGAGTTTCCGAGCCGTCCATATTTTTTTCATCAAGTCCATTCTGGCGCTCTCCTGCCTCATGAGAGTGCGTTTCAGTTCTCTCAGACGACCAGTCTTCTTTAAGACGCTCTTCAAGAAACACCAAGAGTCTCTTTGGTCTCACTTTAGTTGCTATATGAATTATACGTTCCTGCCGTCCACGCAAAAACTGTTTTCATTTCACGTGCGTAAATGCACTCGGTGCGTAAGGAGCGTGACCTTCTTAAAACAGTTAATGTAGCCGTATGGATTGTAAGCGCAACTCTTGTCTTTAGATGCGGGGTAAATGTCCAGAAGTCCTTCTAATCCACTCAGCAGTGATGCGCAGACCCCTTATACAGCCCTTTCAGAATGTATGGATGAATGTTCGTTCATCTGAGATTCGCCATACTCCCTCTGTTTGACAGGAATCACACTGTCAATCACACTAACCGCGCATAAGTGAGGACCGAGGTTCGACTGCGCAGCAGAGCTCATTTTCTTTATTCCAGTCGTATCTCCTCCCAGTCCGCATCTGGACCAATCAGAGGTTAATAAGCGGAGTTTGTGAATGGACAAACACATGCGACAGTTTCTCAGAATAAAAGCAGCAGGGAACATAGAAAACACCGTAACTATAAAAACTGTCCGATAATGACTACCAACAGCTTCATTAATTCATGTACAACAGCTCCTGACCACAGTTATATACAGTTATAAGCCTGTTATAATCTGTACACAGAATGTGTATACGCTTATGTACATTATGTGGGCTAGTGAGTTGACTGTTCACTGCCAATCAAAAGACGCTATATAAAAATAGTTAAAGACGTTCGTCCGATAGTACCGATAGTTACATGTAATCTCCATTTAACTGACACTTTAACTAAAACTCTAATGCGCCACCTAGTGGTGCAGAGGAGCAATGATTTTAGCACGTACAATTGAATGAGGATTTACATTCATGTGCGTCTGCTGTTGTTCTGTTGTGAAACGAGCTCAAAGTCTTTCTGCGCGAGACACTTAAGTCTGAGGAAATGCTGTGCTAAATTAAACCTTTGTTTTGTTAAATAAAGAGCGGCGTCATGTCAAACTGAGCAGTCTGGTTTAGCTTTGAACGTTGAGGTCTAAGCCAGTGGTTGTCAAACTGTGGGCTGCGGCACCCTGCGGGGTCACCAGATGGCGCTAGGGGCGCATAGAAATGTCTAGTTTAGGAAATAATTTAATAAATAAACCTGTACGCAATCAGGAATGTCCTTTGTGAAATATTATGAATTTAATATAAATATTTTAAAATAATAAGAAAATATTTTTATTATACAAAGTATTAATATTCAACATCAGAGAAAGGCTACAAAGAGAATTGATGTACACACTGTGTACAACACAGATGATGTCATGAGATTTATTTTGGGGGGGCACAAAAGGATTCACCTCCTGCTGAAACAGTTTGAGAACCACTGGTCTAAGGTTTCTTGTGTTTATATAGTCTGAACGCAGTGTTGCATAACCTAATCAATGTTGCCTAAGTTGCCTTTAAACCTATTGAGGGTTTTAGCCGGGAATTAATGTCAGTAACACTTAAATCTTCAAACACTCTGGAGAAACAGTCGGACGAGCTGCTGCTGCTTTACTGTGTGAGAGATCTGCTGAAGATGACGCGCTGTCCTCCACTCGGACAGTCTGTGATGTTGCAGGTCTGGAATGACGTGCGTGAGGATGTGAAGCATGAGTTAAACAACACACTCGTTGAACAAATTATTGATATGAAACAGAGACAAACTTGTTATCTAACGTTTGAGGCAAGTGTTTAAAATTACTCTCGACTATAAAACATATCAACCACTTTAAAGCGGCTGTCCCGCAATCACGTGAGCGAGCGAGAGAGAGAGAGAGAGAGAGAGACGCGTACTGTGCGTGTGGCTGGATGCTCAAGCGTTGTGCGCGCTCAACTGCGCGTTGCGTTGCGCAAGCGCTGCGTTTAATAATATAAGCCTCATAATCAGGAGTGAAGCTGCACTGCACGCCGCGGAGACAAGCTGCTCATAGCGGAGAGAGAGAAACACTCATTCGGTGCATCTCTCTCTCTCTCTCTCTCTCTCTCTCTGGTGCTCTAAAGAAGTGAGGAGCCAGTAAGACCCGAATATGACAAACTGGCATTCAGACTTTCTCTCTGGTTTTTAAGCGCCGTCATCAATGGCTTTGAAGGAGAGCCGCCTGCTCTGGGGCTTTCTGCTGTGGTCCATGACATGGGCTTCGGTTCGGACAGATGAAGGGTCTTCAGCCAGTCCGGTACTTCTCAGAACAGCGACACCTTCCACTGAGACCGGCATAAACATCACGGAAACCCTCGGTGGCAACTACACAGGTGTGTACAAAACAACCGTGTTTCACAGCTATAAGAAGCGTAAACGATCATTATTGACATTTAAACAATAACCAAATACAGTCTGACACAATTAAAGTCTCTCTACAAAACCCTTCCAGTAATAATGTTCTCAAGTTTGTGTAAACATGTAAAGCTGCTTTATGACGCTGGTCTGTTCTGTAGTTTGTATCTGTAATACAGAAAACACTTTTTGCATGATTTGAAAGTTTGGGTCTTGCTCACAGGAAACTGTGCGCGAGGTTTACATCAGTTTCAGTACTTTCATGCATGGTATTACTTTAAAAACGCACAAATCTATAAACACACGTGCATGTACTCCTGAAATTCACGTGTTGGTTTTAAAAAGCGAAATCTTCTTAAGGGTTTACATGCTAACACAAGCTTCCAGAACCGTTAACCGCTGCGTGGTCAAGAAAGCAAAGCAGATCAACATCGGCCAGAGCTGTAAATAACATTGATGAAATGTTTAATGTCATTGGAGAACATATAAAATTCGCTGCACCAGACGGATTTCCAGAAGACTTTATTGGCATGCTGGTGATTTAAACTGCGTGATGCTTGTGGGCTTGTTAAAATGTTGGAGATGAGTGATGTATCAGTTTAATTGCAGTAGGTTTTCCTTTAGTAAACTGTGTCTGATGTAACCACAGGCATCAGGTACATCAGGTTGACTCCACAGGTGAAACAATGGATGGCTTTTCTTGCCACGTGGCGACTGTGGGACGGTTCCTGGCAGTTTGTCAGTTCCGTTACAGAGCTGCCAGCTTTAAAACTGAACTAGAGAGTTACTGTATCACCACCACCATCATGACAGAACTGTAAAGCACGGTACACAGATTTCAAAGTACTGCAAACTGATTTGTGTGTAAAGCTACAATGGAACTTTGTAAGGGTCAAATTTCACTCTAAAACCAAAAGAAAGATACAATACAATACCATTATATTATGTATCAAAAGTAATGTGACATTTTGGAGTAAAATGTGACCTAGAAATATCTGAATGGCTTTTACTCGTTCATCTGATGTCACCCACTCGCCCACAGACTGTGTGTCACTGTTTGTCTTACATAGGATTACTTAATTGACAAAGAGAGAAAGCCAATGTGCACGGAAATAGTTTGTGAGCTCAGCACAGCGCTGCACAGACAGTGAGCTGAGTTAGAGCGCTAAAATTACACAGCGGAGATACACGACAAGCAATCTGTGCCACATTATTTCATTGTGTCTTGCTTTAAGAACTGAAGTTGCACAATCAATATATTAACACACTGAGCCACCTATAGTAGCCTGCTGGCTGCTGAATAAAGTCTGTGCTGATGGGAATCAGCACTGTGTGGTCAGGCTGCATCATCACCGCCTCTTCAGCTGCAGGGGATTGTGGGTAATTAATTTTTAATGTGTGGCCCTATGCTTTATTTAATCATGTTCTATTCTAAGAGACTCTCTCTGGTAAAGCCCTCGAGAGAGAGAGAGAGAGAGAGAGAGAGAGAGAGAGAGAAAGAGAGAGAGAGAGAGAGAGGACGAAATGGGGAAAAAAAAGTGACAGTTGACTTATTTATTTATTTTGCCATGGCGTCGGGTTGCTTCATGCTAGCAATGAGAGCTAACGGGGACAACATTGCCATGCCATTTAAGCCAGGCTTAATGAGAGCAGCACAGGGGCTTAAACACACTGCTGCTTCTCACCAGTACTCTGTGGGGTCTAACTGGTGTGAACAATAAACACGATCCAGTGTACCGTGCCAGCTTAATCTCTCCGACTCCAGCAGTCAGTATGAGCCTCAGTTTGCCTGTGTGTTGACAGTACAGTGGAGATTGACAGGACAATGATGAGCATTCAGCAGGAAAAACAGAAGAGATTGAAAACTGTGTGGGAATGTGGAGAGAGAGTGAAGGAGAGGTGGATTATGGGACAGAGGCACCAAACACTCTGTAGATACTGATTTTCTCAGATAAATGACATTGTTAGATAAAAAACATTGTTTAGTCCAAGAAAATCATTAATTTACACATCCAGTGGATTACAAATGTTTGAGATCACATGAGATGTTGTTGTTTTTCTTCTCAAATAAATGAAAGCCACTTCAGATGTACGTGTTCATTGAAATCTTATGACACTTGATAGTTAATAATATGTTTGTCTGTGTTGCATTAGCAGGTCTGAGCTGCTCCTCACTGCTGCCCCCCCGCAGAGGTTCGTTCTATGTGGAGAACGGTTCGGGCTTGTGTCTGGGGTCAGTGTTGGTGTTCTGGTGTCTGGACGGATATCAGCTGGTGGGCAGGGAGAAAATCTCCTGCGTTCTGCGGGGCAACACCCCTCAATGGAGCAACCACCCTCCTGACTGTGAAGGTGCGAGTTTGCTGCCCTCAGTTCTTCTGTAAAGATAAACAATAACTCTCAAACCCACTCTTGTTAATTAGTTATTGATCTAAATGTACACACAAGCGCAAGTGCTTACACAATAATACATTAATAGCTTTGGATGAATAATGATGCAGAATTAAAACACTTATTTCCAGCTTTCAATCACAGATGTTCAGTGTGGTCTTACAGAATTTTGAACTGCACCGTTTTGGTGCTTAAGTAAATTGTTTGTGCCTCTGGCAGCTATTCCTAAACCAGAGGATCGCGGGCTGAGGGTGGCTGTACTCGCATCGGTGGTGAGCAGTATCGTCATCTTCGCCATGTCCGTGTCATTCATCATCTGCTGCCTGCAGGAACGCATGAGCAAAGACAGGACTGAACGGACAGACGGACGGAGCAGGCATGCGCAAACGCATGAGCCTCAAAGAAGCATGGCAACTTGGTTATGTGGACAGAAATAAATGTTTGTGATATTTCTAACTTTACAGGATGAGAGACAAACGAAAGTCGTCTTGGAGGAGCGAGTGCTGGCTGGAACGAGAGGAGGGCGACTGGGAAGCTTTCCCTCCACCCAAAATTTACAATCTTTCCCAGCACCTTGACCTCCATCGATCCCCTGAGAGCCCGGTCTATATGGGAGGTCTGACTGGTTATGATAACCGTGGATATCAGAGGTGAGAATTTGTGCAGGATCTTTGTTAGATTTGCTGAACAATGTGATGCTAAGATGTCAAACCTTTTTGTGTGTGTGTGTGTGTGCACATTGCAGAAGTCAAGAAAACCTTTTAAAGGCACCACTTCCTGGACTTTATCAGTCAGAGAGTCAGGTGTACCCTCATGTAGTCCTGCAGAGGGTGCCCACGCCCACAGTTCCCACTGTGCCAACTGCACCCTGCGCGCCTGTTTACCTCCGTCTCTCCACCCCTCCACCCACAGAGAGCCCTGCAGAACGACCCGTTCTGCCCCTGTACCCCAAACCATTTTACCACAGCCCCACTGGCACGCCACAGCGTCTGTTGCCATAGCAACACACTTCTGCGTAAACAGAACTTTTACTGTCTGAACTGTCGTCATGGCAATGGCTTATGCTGCAGGGTGATTGGGGCTCAAGGAAGCCAGAGAAATGATGAACTAAGGCTTACGTCTTATTTGAGAGCCACCTAGATCACAGCACACCAAGAACTAGATGTTGGCCCGTGTTTGGGACGATACCGACGGTATTTCTTTCCTCTCTGTGCAGTAACATGTAGCGTTATTGTGTAAGGACATTTCTAAATGTCACAAACACACTGTTGCTAACCAAGCCCTTGTGGGTTATTGTGTAGTTTTTTTCTGAGAGTAAAATCATACTTAGGAGGGATGGTGGGCTTTATACTGGTACTGTAAACCCTGGTTATTATCTGCGTAAGGATTTACATTAGTACTTTTTTTGTCTGACACTTAAATCACCCTTTTTATTTTAGAGATTAAAAATCAAGTCAAATCACACTGTGATGTAATCGTTAGCATTTCTGGAAATGTAGCAGAATTACCAGATGTGACTGACATGAGGATTTCATAAATGTGTAAAGACTGATTGTGTTTAAAGACAGAACTATTAAACAGACTGAAATGATTGTGTGGTTTCATTGTGTAACACCAAAGTCACATAAATTAATATGTATGTATGTATGTATGTATAGTATTGTTGTTGTATGATAAGAGGAACGGAACGGAAGTTGTGAGTTTCTGTTGTTACTGGGGAATGTTTTCATTAGCGGACCGGAAGTCGCGTGGGGTTATTGAAGCGTTCTCAAGATCTGTTGAACTTGTAAGTCAAAGTTTATATTTAGTGTAGTTGTTTGTATTAACTGCAAAGATTAAACACATGACTAAACATCCCTGTTACGCTTTAAATATACATTAGCTCTGTTTTATTAACGTGGTTAGCTTAGGTAAGTGAATGGCGGGAGATTAACATGTGATTCTGCATTAGATTTTCTGATTTAGAGCTGACAGTTTCAGTGATTAAAAATAAAGTTCCCTTATATGACACAAATAATCGTGTCTATGCTCAGTTTTTTATCTTGAATCACATTATCACAATAACCTCTTTTGAAAGTCACTTTTATCAGAATTTTCGAGATGACACTTTATCATTACGCGTCTGCCTGCATTACTGTGATGAGGTCATTTTATTTCCTCCGCAGTGATCTGTTACCAAACATCACCATCCAGAAGATCCAGAGAGCAGAGAAGATGATGAGGAACGCTTCTGCACAGGTAAACAGACACATCTGAGACACAGATGTGTTCATTTCTGACTATGAGAATGACTGATGAGTGTTACTGTGTGTTTACACTGACAGATACTGAAACAGTTCGTCAGACACAGGGCGACTGACACAAGTCTGATCTTAGAGAGATGTGAGTATGTGTCCATCAGTGTCACTCTACCGGACAAGAATGTCATGCAGGATGTCGTGTATCTGTATCTACATTATATGAATAATTTTGGTTAATATTTTAACATTGCACATTAATTAAACATTCTTGCTCTCCTAAAACTGGATGAGAAGAAGCAGCAGATTCATTTTATCTTAAACTGTGTCCAGCAGATCTGAATTTTAGTGCATTATAACGCTCAAATCAGATTATTTGAACAGATTATTTGATTGTTTTATAGCTATTAACAGGGTGCAGCTGCTGGGGCGGGTGGGGCAAGACCCCGTCATGAGACAGGTGGAGGGCAGAAACCCTGTTACTATCTTTTCCATGGCAACAAACGAGATGTGGCGGTCAGGGGAGGGAGAACCCACAAACACAGGTGACAGTCAAAAGAATTGGTTTACTCTTTATCTGGTAAAATGCTATAAATATGCGTTGTGATATATTTCTGAATTTCTCAATAGTTAAAGATCTGAAGATTTGTTTGTTTTGCAGGAGACGTCAGCCAGAAAACAACGTGGCACAGAATTTCTGTATTCAAACCAGGTCTCAGGGATGTGGCGTATCAGTATGTAAAAAAGGGGTGTGTTTCTTTTTGGTTTTAAAACAATTTTATCCATTTAAAACTGTAACAAATTTAAGTATGTCCCTGATTGATGATTTATGTCTCGCGTTTTGCAATTAACCAAATTCTTTTTCTCAGTTCTCGAGTTCTTGTGGAAGGAAAGCTTGACTATGGCGAGTATGTGGATAAAAACAACGTCAGACGACAAGCGACAACTATTATCGCAGGTCTCAGTACTTCTGTTAACATAATAACTCCTTATTCTCCATGTTTTTTACTTTAGTGGTTGAAATTCACAATTTCTTTCTGTCTCTCCACAGATAATATTGTCTTTTTAAGTGAAAATATACGAGACCAGTAGTAAGGAGCTTTTCCAGACCAAAAGATGGAGGATTTTTGTATAGTGTTACTTTAATCACTAACAATAGCTCTTAGTAACTTTGTACCTCTTAACAGTCATACAGAAAGGACTATTATAGATGCGCTGTGACATGCTGTCTTACTCCCCATAGGGGGCGCCAGTGGAATGCACTTTGTCATTTAAACACACGTTCCAGACCCATAAATTGTATTAAACTCTTTTGTAACAAAATGCTACATGTTCTCCTTTCTGGTAACTTCTGAAACATAAATATGTTAAAAACCATAATGTGTAATCCTGTTAAACCAACTCTCATACAATTTGTTGTTGTGCTATGATGTTTATATGTCTATAAATATATAGTAGTTTGTAAAGGGTTTAGTACAAAAAGCAAGCAAGATGCCTCGGTTTTCGTACTAATACTAAAAGTTGGATTTCTTTTATTCTGCTTAGACTTTGGATAAAGTTAAAATCATTATTGTGTTTACATATTCATGGTTACGTCTAAAACACATTACTTGTCCACTTTGTAGTGTACGTCACATAGTTGACACTATAAGGAGGAAGTACTTGAAAATAAGTGTGGACACAAAGCTGTAAGGAATATTGCGCACTTTATATGACGTTAGATACGGGTCGCGCTGCTAATGACGAAAAGAGTTACTTGAAATCTCATCAAACCGGATTTTGATTGGGTGTTTGTACCATGCATGTAGGTGCCTTTGCTTTAGCTTGTAAAAACACATCAGAACGAATATGGATGTGTAAACATCTAAGTGATATCACTACAGTAAAGCGCTAAAAACTGAGAAGTGAGATGAGGCGTTGCGCGCAGTTTTGTACTCTTGGCTTTACACGGTTTGTTAAGAGATTGTGCGGAGTTACCACCCATTGGAGCAGTTTTATGTCAGTCATGCAAGAGCGACCTCCTATTGGTCAGTCTGTTTGTCCGTCATCTGGGGTTTGCGTAAACTTTATGAAAAGTATGTGAGCTTTAAACGTAACGAGCTCATCTGATTGGCTCCCATGCGCCTTGCAAGGGCGGGCCCTCGGATAGGAACGTTTAGTATTATTAAGCCAAATTAATGCTATTAATGCTTTACATAACCAAAACATAACCAGAATCTTACAGTATAATAATATTGTAAGCAAATATCTGAAACGTTGTTTTCTGCGAGACGAATACATCACAGATTGTCCTCAGTAAACAAATGTTGCGACTCCCGTCGTTTCCCCGCCCCAAATTCCCGTTTCTCGAAGAAGCTGAAAGTGACCCGCGGTGAAAACAGCGTCTGTGTTCCAACTTGTTACATTGTTGCAGCCGATCAATAATTGAGACACATTGTAACAGTTTACAAAGACGAGCGGTTACAAAGTAACCATTGCAGTAACACTGGCGACGAGACGCGCAACTTATGATCAACTTTCCGCTGACAGTAAACAACTCGCTCCATATCGCGGTCTGTCGAGACGTCTGACGGATACGTTTCGCTAACGTTGATACAGCGTTTCTGGAGTCGTTAACGCGACACTACGCATTTCAGTGACCCCGTATTTCAGACGCAGAACGAGGCATGGAGGTAATGGACAGCGGCGAACCGTTTTTACAATGGGACCGAAATCTCAGCGAGTTGTCCGAGTCCGGAGATAACGACAACATACTATACAGCAACGTAAGTCCGGATCCCTTTATTAAATACAAACCGCTGCATGTCGAGTCGTGACATGATTTCCATCATCAGTTATACCGTCATCGCATGATGCAGATCTGAAGCAACTGGTGTTTATGTCGCCAGTCATATACCTGAATCATCACCAAATTCACAACACAACACAACGACTGTATTTCAACCTCATCAGAATACAAATACACTCTTTATGGGTTGTGTCAGGTTTGTAATGCGCCGGTAGTTTTAGGTTCTGGTGGAAGTTCGGGCGGTATCTTCATTCAGTACGCATGAATCCACACTTCATATAAAACACAGAGACGTGAGATCGCTCAGTCCACTCTCACAGAGCGATCACTCGAGTCTGTGAAGTGTTCTGCTTGATTATGTGATAGTTTTGATTCTGTAGAGTTAGAGCTGTGAAATGAGGAGTGCAGGTTATGTAATAGCACGTTTGTGTTCCAACTTTCCTCAAAGGCAGGAAAAGGGTTCTGTACGTTCCCAACGGGTAGATTTAGGACTGCTGACTAATTAGGGGTCTCACAAGGGCGTATAAATGTCGACTCCTCAAAGATGAAGGGATCTTCAATTATATGTCAGGAAGGTAATTGAAGCAACGTTCAAATTACCAGTTAAAATTAATAACCAGTCACGCCACATAACACCTACCCAGACAGCATAAAAGGTGAAGTGGAGGGTGCAGCAGTTTCAGGGTGGTGATGCACACTTCCGGGAGGAGTATGTATGCTTTGGGCTGAGGGAAAGGTTCATGTTCTCCGTCACCTTTAGAACAGAACAGGGTCTTTGTTCTAATACTCCCTCAGCCCCCCTCCATATACACACACACACACACACATACACACACATACACACGGGTGCACCAGGTCTCTCACTTTTACTCCACATAACAGTGTAAACAGAAAGTCAGGCTGAGAAAGCCACACGCTGCGGTGTGTGTTCGGTCTGTTGGTGTTATCATCATGCTGCAGGTATCTGAACCGTTGTCCGTTTCCTTCTGCTTTCTGAGTCAGCTGCATCGTCCGCCTCTGGAGGCTCGACTTTCAGGTTTGATTTTCAGTTTTGACTTTCATGTCGCAGAGCTGAAGCTTCAGTTGTCTGTGTTTGTTTTATAAGATAAAGACAAACCCTGTTGTGTCGCTCAGAGTCTTCCAGTGTGCTCATTTTGATAACGTCCATCACCCAGGAATCCTGAGATGACTCTCACAGCGTTGTGCCAGCGATGACTCACAGTGAAGTGGTCTTTGAGGAAGGGAGGGATGGAGCTGGTTGGCAGGCAGTTTGTGGTGAGAAACCCTCTGTCCACAGTGTGTCGGGTACGACAGAGCTGCCTGTCTTCTCTGCTCTCTGTGGGTTGGGTGGACACAGCTTGGACTGTTCTGTCATGGCGCTGGACTTCTCAGGAGCTCAGCATCCATCGGTTCTGCAGCCGGCGTCGCTCTGCGATGCACATCCTTGCGCGTTTATTTTGAAATGAGGGTTTGTGTGAGCTGCAACTCGAACCCACAGTCTCATCGCACTCTTAAGCACACGCTACGTCCACACCAAATCATATCAGTTCTAAAACTGCTCCGTTTATCTGTGTTTTCTGCCCACATACCTGAAGGAAATGACACAGGCCCAAACTCAAATTCATGTTGGCCAACACTTTATTATTAAAATCTCTTTGTTTTGCATTAATCAATGTTTCTTCATTGCATGTTAATACCCTAAAACTGTATAGCTGCTATAGCAACATTTTTGCTGAGTGATGCATTGTTACCATCAGACAGTAAATACTGTCATATCAACCGCCCATCAACCATACCATTCCTTGTAACCTGCGAGATGCCTTTCAGTGTTTAATTGTGGCTCCTTTAAAATGCAAAAATTGGGGGGTGTCAGTTTGGTTTGTTTGTTTATCTTCAGTCCTGTCTCTGTTTTTTAACACTCAACACCCTCTGTGGTCAGTGTTGGGGAGATGTGGATTACAGTCGATCATTTCCTGAACCCCTGCAGTGGACACCCCCAGCACCAGCTACAGTCCCAACATCTGTATCTCTCTCCTCTAAATGTGGAGTTGGGGGAAGATGGGACACCCCCTGAATTCTACGGGACGTGTTCGGCCTCGTGGGGAAATTACAGCCCAGTTACTAGTTAAGATCCTTCCTGAGTGCTATTAACTAAAGCCGCAGCTGTGCTGACCCACATTTCGTGCGTATGCTAAGCGATTGTACATAAGGAGCTTGCACAAGAGCTGAGCTAGTTTGAGAGGGAGGGGTGACTCATGGAAGTGAGGGGGCTTCTGCTGTTTTGTTGGTGCCACACCGGATTTGGAATGGGAAGATTAGGAAAAACAGCAGGATATACTTCCCCGACAACCAGCTTTTGTCTCGTGTATTTAGATCAGAACGTTTCACAATCAGTTTGGAGTGATAAATGTCCACATGCTCTTTGCTCTTTCGTGGAATTTGTATTCCACTGTAGCAGTTAGATGATGTATGATGCAGTTTTGTATGATATGATAAAAGCAGGACATTGATTTCAACGCCTGCAGTCGTGTTACCAGCAGATTGAACAATCATTAAACTCTAGTGACAATCTGTATTGTCCTGATTCAAGCAGGATCTGACGTGAGTGTGAATCTGGGTCATAAAGACCCTTGTGATCCAGACTGCAGAGGATGGGCAGGGCCGTCAGGCTCCAGCGTTTGTTTTTAGACTCCGTTTAATGTCACTTCACATTGGCTGCAGTTCTAGAATAGGCCTGCTTAATAATCAGAAGCACAGACAGCGAGCAAGACCTCGCGTTTGTGTGACAGTGCAAGGAGAGATGGGCAACAAAAATAAGCTTCAGTTTTCAGTGTTATTTTTATAAATGTGCTGGTCTCAGATCAGTGATAAGTTTCACCATGTCTGATTTGACATGTTTCAGTTTGAATGAAATTGATTTCTAGCAGCTAATATCAGTGAGTCAGAGCCAGCGGTGTGTAAGGAACAAGGTCCAGCCTCAGGAGCAGTGTGCTCTTTGCCCTCTGTGTGTTTGTTGGTTTGGCCTCGTCTCTCGTGAGTCCACACATCTGTTTTGTTGTTTAAAGCGTTGCGTCATCCAGAACTCCTTCCACTCATGGTGAACAGACTTCCTCTTTCTGCACACAAACACACATTCACAGTTGTGTTACGGGTGAGATCTTCCAGTCTGCTGTCAGAATTCTCCCGGACGCTCGCCGTCACCAGATGCTCAGCTCTCTCTGGACCTGCACGGCACACAGAACTACTCAAATTCTCCAGCTGGGTATAAACTCTCAGAGTCAAGTTACAGTTCCCCACCCCCACTAAACCCAAATCAGCTATCACTCATTCCACACTATGAACAAAGAAGCTGTCTTTCCCAGAATCCACCCACCAGCAGCCCCAGCTGGATCCAGGCTGTGGTATGTTGATGGAGAGGGTGTACCATCATTTATCATTGCATTCTGTATTAAAACAGGACGCAGAATACAGTATATACTGGCCATGTTACGTCATCCTGTAGCTTCATCCACTCCTGACCTGTGCTTTAAGGTTGATCATTCCAGCGTGCCTCATGGAGAAGCCTCACCCTAACTGGCCTTGAAATCACCAGGGTCTGCTTATCATAGATGTTTGTCTGAGACGGTTCTGGGCCAAATGAGACATTCCTGTGAATAAAAGGAACGTTGTTATTTGTTACATTTGGAAAGAGCAGCGTTTGGGCAAATGTGGAGTTCTCACAAGTTCACATGAGGACTCTTTAAACACTGTTTACAGCTATTCATCCACTGTAATTTGGTTTGAATTTGTGTTGGGGTGGAAGACAGACTCCAAGAACACCTGGAATGTGGATGCAGACACCCAAACGTTGTGTCAACGTTCTGTGTGTGATGTAATCTGGCTGCTCTCAAATGTGTGTGGTGACAACAGTGGAAAACATAGAGCAAAACATTCCAAAGTGACACATACTTTCCCTGGTTTTGGTTTTTTATGTGTTGATCAGCCCTTTGCCCAGTCTAGTATGTGTAAATTTAGCTCTGTTCTCTTTCTCTCTCCCCCTCTCTGTCTCTCTCCCCCCCATCT
>JAZGTJ010003638.1:20695-34422 GCA_036877575.1 Botia almorhae
TTTCTCTGTTTTTGTCATGGCTTGCTCTTGGATTTGTGTCAGTCTGTAATTGAACCCACATGTTGGTTTTTCTCTCCTGTAACTCCACCTCTCTTCATTGCTAGTTAAGTTTCTTTCTTAATGTTAGGCCTGTATTTTGTTGTACCAATATACTCATTTGTTCATTTGTCTGATAATCTCTGCTAGAGATTTCAGTTTTGTTCTCTTGATAAATATAACCATTGTCTGTAGATCTGATCCTTTTTTTTTACAAAAGCATTGACCTGGTCAGTGACGATGTACTAGATTAGTATTCCAGACTAGTCATCTTAAATATTCTCTTTAATATGAGAATCTTTAATATTAGCAGGGTTATTTTGTTGTTTTATTAGTTTAACATCAGGTCGTGCTGTATAAGCTTGTGCTAGTCAAACCA
The DNA here is from genome assembly GCA_036877575.1 of Botia almorhae. NCBI lineage: Eukaryota > Metazoa > Chordata > Actinopteri > Cypriniformes > Botiidae > Botia > Botia almorhae. The sequence goes on from JAZGTJ010003638.1 coordinate 21,111, forward strand.
GCATTAATCTCTCTTATAATCTTTGTTGTCTGAATGTTGTGTCATACATGATGTGTGTACAGTACAGAAGACAGGAAGGAGAATAAATTGACTGTACCACTGACTGTGGATGAGACGTCTGTACTGTGACTCATTCATGCAGTTGCGACAGAGCAGTTCTGCAGCACAGACCTCTTTCAGATGATGTGACTGTCCTAGCGCTCTGTTAAACCCTCTAGATAACAGTGGAACACTGGTCTTCCATTTCCTGTCTGGAAATATTTGTTGAACCTTTTTTTAACTGAGGCACCACTCAAGGTCTGTGCATCTGCCAACCCTGATACTCTTCAATAAACAACTCTTCTGAGTTCAGTACAGGTCTGAGAGAGTCAACACATTGAGGGAATCTGTGGATCTCAGAAATAGTTTCAACTAGAACCAAAGTTTGTAAAAACTGAACGTGTATTTAATGTGAACCCATTCTAGCTGAGCTGTTATTACCTGTTAATGACCTGTTGGCAAGCACAAACGCTACAAAAATATGTAGGAAATGCATCTGTTGGCCACTGGTTCCGACATGTTTGACCCTTTCATGTGCTGGTACTGAAAGGGGCCAAACGCCTGTGAAAATGTTGGTGGCTCAAGGGGTTTCAGCCTGTCCTAACCTGTTTCAGTTAAGGGGCGTGTTTTCGGTAGGGTAAGAATTCAGGAATTGGAATGTATTGATAGGAATGCCAGAGAGAGGAGAGACGTCCAAGAACCTGCAGGATAGGAATTAAGCGTCTGATTGGACGGAGATCAAGAGATCCGCTCTGATTGGTGGAGCGGTTTACCCTGTGGACGCTGACTATAATGTTTAGTCTGTTCCTCAAGGCTGAGAGATTTGATCTTCAAAGAGAAGTGCTGCTGCTTTACACTGTTTATGGTCTGCAGTTAAGATCTTTGTAACAAGCACATGGTTCTAGGGCTGGTTCTCTGCTCTTACCTATATGCATGTGTATGACTGTTAACAACTTCCTGTTGGTCTTCTGGTCTTCTGCAGCACTTCTCTGAGCTCCTGGATGATCTTTCTCAGGAGGCTGTGCTGGGGCAGCTGCTGAGCGACCCGTTTCTGTCCGGGCGAGGTGATGGTGTGGACATGGAGGAGGAACTGACCCCCGCCTCTCCTGTGCCGCCCCACATCCAAACCGAGCACAGTTACTCTCTGTGCGGAGACTCACGCCCGCAGTCTCCTCTCTCACATCTGCCCGGGGAACCTGGAAGTGATGCTGGTAAGCTTTGAAGACAAGTAGAGTTTGTTAATATTGTTACTAGTTACTAGTTTAGCATTATTCAAATCAAATGTGAACGATCTCAGATGGACGTCTCCTGTCTTTCATTAGTTGATTCAGAGAATGATGATTGGCCCATGGAACAGGAAGACAAAGAGCCACTGCTGTGTGACCCGCCCACCCTGCTGCCCACACTGTCTCTCACCCTGTCCCCTGAGGCCCCACCCCCTGACCCTGTGACCTCAGCCCTCACTCTGACCCTTCCTCAGAGCACACAGAGTAAATCTATCACTGTGAGCACCTCCTCATCACAACACTCACAGTCAGAGTCAGTGGCTGTGTTGGTGGGTTTTTGTATAATGCTGTTTTGTGATTGGTTGTTTCAGGTGAAGCTGGATATCCAGAGTTTCAGTCCTCAGATTAAGTTGGAGCCTCATGAGGTGGATCAGTTCCTAAACCTCTCTCCCAAAGGTGAAGCGTCTGCTTTAATGGTTTCTGGGTTTTTTAAAATATAGAGCCTGTCTTAACTTCACTGCCCTAGCCAATAAAATAAAGGCAAAATATCTTATAAATATTATAAGTAACAATAATATTTGCATAGTTATGAAGAAAATGATTTGCCTGGGACAAAGGTCTGTTATGCAAAAAACATTGATTACGGTTTGCTGCAGTTGACCAATCAGAATCAAGGATTCAATAAGCCATGGAATTATAATGATTAATGCTTTTCTTCAGGTGTGGAGTCTCTGCAGATGCCACCCACTCCTCCCAGCTCCCACGGCAGTGATTCGGAGGGAAGCCTGAGTCCTGTACACCCCTGCGTACCCTCCAGCCCCACACAGACACCTGCTGTCCTCAAGGTGGTGCCAAAAGCCCCTTCATCTCTCTCCAGCTCTCCTCTGCTGACAGCCCCCCACGTGAGTGAAAAAACACATCACATGAGCTGAAACAAAACATGGCACATCTGACTGGAAGTCTTCGTGAACGAAACGTGACCTTCTTCTCACCTGACAGAAGCTGCAGGGCTCGGGTCCCCTCCTGCTGACCGAAGAGGAGAAGCGCACGCTGATCGCTGAAGGATACCCGGTGCCCACCAAACTGCCCCTGTCCAAGTCTGAGGAGAAAGCTCTAAAGAAGATCCGCAGAAAGATCAAGAACAAGGTCGGTTTTGTGCAGAGGTGTGTGCAGAAGATGCGTCGTGTCTGTGGAGATGTCAGATGGACTCACGTCATTTTCCTTTCAGATTTCAGCGCAGGAGAGCCGCAGAAAAAAGAAAGAGTACATGGATGTTCTGGAGAAAAAGTAACTAAAATTTAAGCAATAGCAGCGCGCTTTAGAATAAAATACCATGTGATGTTGCAATACCTCCTCCGTCCACAGGGTGGAGACATGCTCCAACGAGAACAGTGAACTACGCCGAAAGGTTGAAACACTCGAGTGCACCAACAAGTATGTTTATTTAAACTGTAGAACCACTTCGGTTCTACTCATAACTAGCTGCCCATCAAAATGAATAGAAATTTTACACATCGCTAACAACATGTTAGCTGTAATATTCAATCATTAATTATATGTCACTGTATTGATTGGTTGTCTCTCAGGTCTCTGTTGCAGCAGCTGCACTCACTGCAGGCGGCGGTTGCAGGAAAGGTCCCGCGGTCCTGCAGGGTGATGTGCACTCAGACCTCCACATGTCTCATGGTGAGAGCATGCTCTGTCGCCGCCCTGCTGGAGGCTTGAGTACTGCGGTCTCATGACTGGAAGTGCTGATCGTTATATTTATAGATGTGTGTGTGTGTGTGAATGAGGGGGAGGAAGACAAACGTAAATGCATAGAAACGCATGACTATATTTAGTTGGTGCTGAATGTCTGCTGTTTGTTTTCTGCTGTTTTCTGCAGGTCGTGGTGTTGTGTTTCTCTCTGTTTTTGGGGAGTTTCTACCAGGGCCTGAGTCCCTGTTCTTCTGTCACTAAAACAGAGCTGACTAGAGACATTTCCATACAAGACACATACACTACCACAGGTACACACTACAAATCAATGGTATTATTTTCCTTCTGATAATAATAATCCCTGCTGTATTATTATGATTATTATTATTGTGTGTTTTTATTTATATTTACAGAATAAACATGAAGTTGGATTTGTAATACACGATTAATGGTTGTTGATTCTATGACTCTGTTTGATGAAAAGGTTTTGTATGTCTGTTCATGACAGATCTCTCTGGGTGTATTTGATATCTATTAGGGCTGTGTTTGGTGTTGTGTCTCTCTTGAGCAGTGAGAGTCATTATCAGTGGTTGAGTGGGACAGTAATTATCATGTTTTAAAAAGCAGAGTGATCGGTTAATCATCACTGATCTCTGATCTGTCTTTATCACGTCTCTCCTACGCACGCTATCCAGTTAATGCAGCTCTCTAACAAAGAGCTGATTCCTGTGTTTGCACTCACAAGAGAGAAGCTCTTCTTTTATTAGCTGGAATTCATGTCATACTCCTTTTTTCACCTGCTGTTTAAGTGCGTCTTAAATGCGTCTCTGTGTCTATTTGTGATCAGATCCAGATTTGAATGCAAAAATGGGTCTGAAGGTTCCGTCGACACCTGCTTGTATGTGATGGTGATTTAGTTGCTCGTTTCTGTTGTTTAAATCATCAGTGTGACATTTGTTTGTTTTTACAGTGAAGTCCCGCAACCTGTTGGGCTTGCAGGAGAACGGGGGTCTGGGCGACCCGCATCCCGTCGGGCTGGGAGGGGAATATCCTGAATGGGAGGGGCAGATTGATGTCATGGCAGCCTGGCGCTTGGAACAGCAGCGCAAACAGGAACAGACGGAGTCACACGAAGAAGAGCCCCGCCCACATTTACTCAACACCAATGAAACGCACACGCAGAAAGCCTTTCTCATAGACCTGCACACACACAGGTAATGACGTTCTGTGCGTTGTGTTGCCACTGTAGATTTCCCAAAATGTGCATGAAGAACATTCAAAAATCGTTCTTCTCGCAGGTCAAACGAGACCACAAAAGTGATCCACTTGGAGAGGACAGTCAATGAGAGTTCCTGAGGTTCGGCAGGTCCCCCTCTCTGTCCCACCCCTGCCCTGTATCCCTCATCTCTCCTGCAGCAGCGGGGCAGCAGGCTCTGTATTTATAGATTTACTTTACGTATTGTTTTACGTAACTTAGAGATCCTTTTTTTAAGATATAAACAAAACAACAAAATGTGTATTTTTATTCCATTCCAACAGTATATCAGATTTTTGTACCCGATTCTGCTTTATTTTCTCTTTTTTTACGTGCTTTAAATTTGTTTTAATTCAATGCTTTTCTTTGTCTTTGCTTTTTTGCCTGTTTGCCTCATGCTACTGAGAACGTGTGAGAATCTGTTGAAAATGTATTTTCATATGTAGACAGTGACGTGGGCCATGGGGCTGTTTCATGTAACATTTCTGTTCAAGAGGAAATCTCAACAGCATCCAAAAATTTATTTAAATATAACAAAGATCCAGACTGTAATAATAAATGAAATATCCTTAAACATCTGTTTTAAAAAATAACACATAAAAGTGCTTAAAGTTTAAGGATGAGAACTTCCAAAGCATTTAAACTGGTTTTCTAAACATTTGATCTGTCATTTGTCAATTGTAAATAGTTGTCATATGTTGTTGTTTTGTTGGGGATAGAAATGAATTCATGTGCTGTATATTTATGGAGAAGCTTTTCATACTAAAGAAGAACAACATGGGCATGACATGAAAGAGATTGTTCAGCTCTGGAACACACGCTCTGTACTCCCTCATGTGACGTTTGCAACTCTTTTATTTGGTTTAAGGTCTTTAAAGGACAGATTGTTGCTTTTTGTCCTTGGCTGGCCACCATCCAAACCCTGTCTGCTCTCTTCTGAGGACGAAGGATGACAGTGTCCCTATAGAGTTGATCTGTTATTTATTAGTTTAGCATGCCTGTAGCTTCTTTTATCCTGGAGACGAGAGCGTTTTGAAGATGGTTTTTGATGTGATGTATTCTAATGTTTGAACTGTGACAATATCTGGAGAATTAGCTGTTGTATCTGTTCTGTGTTTGTTGTGTGATATATGAGTGATATATTAATCTCACTCTCATAAGATTCCCCGCAGAACATCATCCGAATCTCCGAATTCCTTTTCATTGCATTGCAATTCAGTTTTATGCTCTTGAAAATGTTCTTCCTGAAATCTCTCTTGTCCTGTTTTCTGCAAAGCAAATAAATATTTTCCCAGTAAAAGCTCTGGAAATCATGAGACTGATCCTTCTGTTTGTGTTGTCTACATGTTAGCTGTAAAATCAAATACAGGGTTAGTCAAATACATTGATGTGTTTGGTGGGTAATTATTAGCCAAACTTTTAATTATTTTAATTTCGTCAGTGTATCGCTGTACAGCTGTGTGCTGTCCTGTCTCACACGGGTTCTATAAGGAAGGTCTGATGTCAGAAACTGTTTAAGCTCTGATGATATTTTTAATACCTTAAATCATATTAGCCAGATTATATTAGAGAAAAATACACATACCGTTTAGACACTATTGTTTTCAAACGTTTTCAGTTCACGGCTGCAAATCTTACTCAAAAATTCTCACATTCTCACTTTTGGTTTGTAGTATTCAGTCTTGTGATCACAGGACAAGCAGAAATGAAACATTAAAATGACTTTCTCACACAAACCTCAGAAACACACAGTGTCGTTCTGGTCAACAAATGTTCTGGGTACTTTCTGTGGCACCACATGTTTGGGGGTGTGGCCAGTATTATAATATCATTATCAAACGATACAGTAGTCATACAGTATGATCATATTTATAATAATGAAACATGTATAATAATTGACTGTGATGATAATAATACAATTATTATCATGAGAAAAAATGAAAAGGAAAACACTATATTGCAATAATGAATTAACTGATTCCACAGAGATCCAGTTTAAATCCTGCAGTAAATCCATCTCTTGATTTTTCTCACTGTCACAGTGGAAACGTCAGCGCGCATTTGCATGCGTGGGTCCGTTTGGAGACCCTCTGCCCTACTTTCACTGGCTGATGCTCCTGCACAGTGATGAGGAGGCATATCCCACAATGCCTCGTTCACGGAGTCCTGGATGGACGCAGCTGTTATTGTAGTGGCGTGTTCCGCTGGATAAACCTCGGGTCTGACTGCGTGTGCGTAACCGTGCGTAGAAGCTCCCCGCCAAGCCGGTAGATAGATAGATAGATAGATAGATAGATAGATAGATAGATACCATATGAGGGACATTGCATGAGACATTGGGAAGGACTTTTGAACATCAGAAGAGAGAGGGGGTCCACTCACTGCCGACCGAAGCATGATGGACCCCCTGACCGACACACGCGTGTCTCCGGCGGGGCGCAGCGGCAGAGGAGCCGCTGGTAAAGAATCAGCGGACGATCAGACGCGTGGCTGCGGGAGAGACGCGGCGATGGGCGGCAGCGACAATCAGAACAGCTTCGCCGAAACGGAAGACTCGCTGGAGGAGAAACTGAAAGGTCTGGCGTTCAGGAAACAAATCTCGTATAGGTAAATGAGCCATTGAATTCAAGAGCAATGCGTTTGTGTTCGGTGTTGCGTGGACGCGTGTTTTCTCACTGTGTGGATACAATGAAACATGAGTGTGTTTGTCTGATTGTTACTTCTCTTATTTAACAATAGACCCTGTTTGTTGTTCAATGCAGTCATACACAGAAGTCAAAATAATGCACAGTATTTAAAACATGATTGGTTTTCCAGTAAGAAGAAAAGGCACGTCTGCTCTATACTGGTCACGTTCAGTTTCCTCGTAAGAACAGCAAGTGTATTAAACACTGGAGATGACCGTGGATTGCAGTGCATGAAATCATTTTGTCATGAGTGTGTGTGTGTGTGTGTGTGTGTGTGTTTGGCCTGATATTGATTTGCAAGCAGAATTCATTTGTAGTTTTTGTGTTGCGCACCAAACCTCTGCGTGATCAGACTGTTGTGATCAGACTGTTGTGATCAGATGATCTGATCTGTATGGACATGATTAGATATAAACATGCACAGTGATGAATATCATAAAGTCTGTTTCTTCACGCCGGGGTCAGAATGGATTTTCACATCCAGTAAATAATCTCTCGTTCCTCTGTAATACACTGAAGTTCTGTTGTTGATCTTGAGTTGTTTTCGCTCCTTCAGTATCAGTTTCTCAGGGCATCTGTGATCCTCTAGGTAGGCAGCTCACCAGGTTTTGAAACAGGGCTCCCATCAGTGTAAGATGTAGCATGAATAATCAGCTGTAAGCACAGGTCTCTACTGAAGCCAGACACTAACATTAAAGCTTAATTAAAGCAGTCACATGACATTCTTTTCCCCAAGAGAAAGATCCTCCATCCCTCAGGCAGCCCTGTTTCCATCTTCCCATCCTCCGTCTCGCACCCATCAGCGGAGGATGGTCACCACCGCCCACCCTGTGTCTGTCTTCTCTCCCAGCTGGCTGAAGATCAGCTGAGATGCTCCTCTGAGCAGATGAGTCCTCGGCTCGCCTGTGGTGTCACAGTTAGGGTCAGTCTATGAAGAACTGATCAAAGCTCTCCTCTCTTTTATAGGACGGGCTGAATCCATCTTTGATTCAGATAAGACATCAATGACTCCCATGAAACCAAAGCATACAAGCTAACAGCCCTAAACCTGATGTGTTTGGATAAAAGCGTGTTGTTGTTCTTTTTAAGCCAAGGGGCTAAAAAACTGGAAATCTAAAAATGGAAATCTTTTGAAGTTTCGGACGACACAGACATAATAAAGTTCTTCTTACTCTGCAAGTCTCAAACTGAGCACTTAAAGAGGAAGTCCCTTGTGTCTTCAGAGCAGCCTCTCAAGTTAAAAACCACAGACAGTGACCCATAAAAAATGACCCCATGCATTTTTAAATGGCCCATCACGGCCCTGATCGTAGATTTACACATACTTGACACATTTTCTCTCCGCCGAGCTGTTAAATAGTTAAACATGAATATTTATTGTGGTCTTCAACAGTCACCCTGAAAACCTACAGTTCTGATCAAGCTGTGATGGATGGACACTGGATCCAGTGACATCACGCGAGTAAAATTTGATGCTAAAAATGTGACATCATATGACATGTTTTGTAACGCAAGGATGCAGAAGCTGGAATGTAACGCATTCAGATGTATTTGTGAAAGTGGCAAATCCAAAATGAATCAGAATCCGAATGAAGCAGGAAAGCTGAAGAAAAATGTGACATAGTGATGCAGCAGGAAAGTCATTTCAGAGGTAAATCGGTTGATTTCATTTTCATGAAAGATGAAAAAGTCAATTTACTGTTCTTTAGAATAACATGCGCTGATGGATTGTGCATTATAAGACCAGTAACGTGCATTATGAAATTAAACGAGGTGAATTGTAAATATTTCATGTTGCATTTCAGAACATTTGATGAGATTGTAGAAGGAAAACAGTCTTAGGGAATGATGCACTGCAAACTCAGAATGAGTTTCATGTCTGATGAGTAAGTGTTGTGTTTTATCAGTGAAGAACCCCCGTGTGTTTCGTCATCTGTCAGTGCTGAATCCTCTCCTGTTTGCCACTTGGTTTAATGCATTTGGCTGAAGTCAGCTGTGTAATTGTTAAAGACCGTCTGTGTGTCTTTTCTGTAGGTAGTTTGCCAGTGAGAGTTAACAGGCATGAATACCGTGAGACATTCTGTGTCAGTTTAGGTGGTTGTGCACTTGCTTGTGTTATTTATTTGATATTTGTTTTATTTGGCATGAAATGAGTGTGAAATGCCCACCACACCGACTGTAGGTGACATTGTGTGTCTAAGAGAGGAAGTATGGAAACGCTGTATGTGGGATGAGCTTGTGTTCGTGTATTCCTTCCAGAAGTGACTAATTCTGATCTGCTCAAACCCTTTTTTGGATCTGCTGCTCTTGATGGTCTTTTTTGTATGTTTTATTAGATGGGCTGGAGTCCAGCTGATGTTATAATCGTGTGTGTGTGTCTCATTTCCTGCACGCTGGACGCAAACGCAGAATTGCACATTTGTTCCTGACAGCAAAAACAAATAAGGACTTAAATGGCCATAATCTCTGCTGAAGATGTGTGTGTGTGGCCGGCAGCTTAACGCAGATAAAGCCGGTCTTTTAGCCATATTCTCCTGCGGTGGGGTTTGTTGGCCGTTGGAGAAAATGCATTAAAAGATTGAACCTTTGAGTCTTTTCCTTATTAGATGTATGAGTGTAAGAGGCTTTTCTGCTGCTGGTCTGTTTACTGACCTGCTGAGCTGTGTCTCCTCAGGGCAGAAAGAAGAAATCTAGTCCCAGGCTTTTGTCTTACAGAAGGCCCTGCCTAGAGGAGATGGAGCAACTGTTGTATTTGCTCTCTCTGTCTCTCTCTCTCTGTCATCTGTGATGATGTCTCTCTCTTGCACCTGTAGCACCTGCAGACAGTCGCCCTGCTGCAGGTGTGAGATCTCCTCTGGTGTCCAGCTCTGGTCAGGTGGGGAGTAAACACTGTTTCTCTCTGACAGTCAGCTGAGAGCCCCGCTGCTCTGTTATTGAACATGATACAGTCACCACTGCAACAAATCTGTTTCACTGGAGCATCAGACGAGAACAACAGAACATGTGTTCAGGTGTTGCTGTTTCTCATCACTTAATAATGGACTGTTGTTATAAAAACAAGAGCTATTGTCTGTTAGACACACACACACACACACTAATTGTGAATTTAATCATTAATCATTATCATGTTAAATTCATCCTTTTGTTTTTGCTGTCATTAGCTACCGTATGATCAGGTGAATGGAATTGTCCCCTTGGAACATGCTGAGCCACCTTAGTTTTGTGTTTTGACTGGAATGTGAGAATTTTAAAATCTTATATCCACACTTTGGGTCTTTTAATGTTCCAGCTCTGTTCAGCTGTGTAAAAACAGCAATAAATGAAGAGCCACTGAAGTCAGTCGTGCAGAACTGAATCAAGGTTGTGTTTACACTCTGTTTCTCAGTACGATACGTCTGGGAATACGAATGAAAATATTCTGGCTGCACGTGCCGCTCATTTGCTGTCCCCCGCCGCACACATTAGCTTTTGACCACAATTCTCTCTCTCTCTCTCTCTCTCTCTCTCTCTCTCTCTCTCTGTCTGTTTTTCTCACTGTCTCCGGGTCTCTCGCTCGCTGTAAATGCATTCTGCTCACTGATTATAGCTTGTGTCTTTCTCCAGCTGAGGTATGAGGTATGAGAGTTCTCTGCACTGATAGCACAGGGTTACAGCAGCCCGGGCCTCAGTTAACAAATTATTCATTCAATTAGGCAGCCAGGACCAGCCAGGAAGGAGAAAAGCAGGAGGACCTCAGCACACTGTCCTCAGAGGGGCAGAACAGAGGCCTCGCTTTTATCCCATTAATGGAGGATCCCGAGAACAGGGTCTCGACACACATTACTGCTCTATTCAGACAACACAAACATTACCTGATCATGACCATGAAGGCCGTCTGTCACTGTGCTTCTGTGTTTCGTTGAGTTGAGCTTTTGAGGCATTTGAGTAACACACTTGTTCATTGTCCGAAAGGAAAAGTCAATGGTAAAAAGTCCCAAATGTTTCATTGACACGGGCGATAAATATAAATATATATATGTGGTTTAGGACTTGATATGTTCATTTTCAATGCAAAACCTGTGCTTTACATCATCGTGTACATAATCATCTTGGCCTCAGGCAGCAAACCCACGGGCCGCCCACAACCCATCTGATTCATGCTGGGCACAAAAATAGGCGGGGCTTTCTCATAGCAAAGCACGCTAATCTGATTGGCTGGCTTAATGCAATTTCCTTGAGTCAGTACCTGCAGGGTTTTGTATGTCCAATTACAAAGTTGTTTTTACTCGAAGTAGTCACTGGATTTAACAAAGTTTGCAAAGTTTGTGTCATAAAATCTTTGAAAGACAGTTGTTATATAAAGCAACCAAAAGTTTTGTTTGAGATATTTAGAAGCATTACGGCGCCTACTCAAGATTTTACAGAGAATGTAGCGAATCTGCAGAGCAGGAACACGGAGAACTAGGAAAGTGAGCAGTGACATGATGTGGGACGCAGGAGAATTGCAGAACCGGTTGGGGTTGTGGGATTTCAGGGTTTCTAGGTTCTACTTTAGGTTCTACAGGGTTCTAGGTTCTAGGGATTTCTACTTCATAGGTGTGGCATCTCCATCAGAGGGCATCTCGACTCTGAGCTCTGCTGCTGATGGTGCGGCTGTTCTCAGCAGATGGACGGGTCAGATAAGGGAAAGATGCGCGTGCTTCCGATGACGCCCCCGCACCCTGCGCCCAACACAGAGGTTAATTATGGAGGTGTCAGCAGCCAGAGGAGAAGAACAGAGAGAGAGAGAGAGAGAGAGATAAAGGAGTAGTGTACAGGCAGGAGTGGGCTACAAAACTCCCACATACACCCCTAATCTCACAAAAGCATCATTATTGTCACCGTTCTGTGTAATTATACAGTTCGCTCACACACACACACACTCGCTCACTCAGTGACACTACAGAACTCACACTAGACTGTTGGTCATGTTATTATACACCTCAGATTTGAGTATTCGTCTGCTTCCCGCAGTCACAAAATGTCTGTTTACTGTATTTTAGGCTGGCTGTTGTTTCAAACATTCGATGACTCAAAAGGACCGAATAATTTTAATATATTTATTAGTAATTTTGCCCGTCTCTGCTGTATATATGTGACGTTACTGTTACTAAACTCTGAGGGACTGACCTGGGGTACTGTTTCCTTTGATTGTTGTCACACAGGCAGACTGTTGTATGTTTGTTAGGTCACAGGCAGTCAAGGGAAGTACACAGGCATGGCAGGGGGTCGGGACCTCTCCCTCAAAACAGCAGGAAATGTGTCGCAGCTGTTTCTGCATGCCACACAAATGCGATGGAAACAACACATGCAGCAGCAAACTGTGCTGCTGTCCACAACAAGTGTTTGATTGCATTATTTAGCTGCATCGCAGGGAAATTCAGTGTTCATTAGGGTGTTAATAAAGAGCTGCTGTCAGCACTGTTCACACGCCACGATTTACTTTCATGTTTAGAGGGCAAATTGATTCATTTATTAGCAGAAATTATTTCTTGTATTAGCAGAAATCATTACAAGCCTTTAAGTATTAAACTTTACTTTTATATCTGAGTTAAAGAAAAGCCAAATGTGTGTCAGGAGACACATCTGAGAATCTGGATAAAGTGCCGAACGCAGGAGAATAAACCACAGAGAGCCATTACCCAGAAGCACATGAGTACACGTGTATAAAACTCAACCGTGCCCACAGAAAGAGAGAGATGAATGTAGGACACGGGGTAAAGAGAGAGTTTAATGAAGGACGAGGTGCGTGTGGCCCACAGCAGCTGCTCTGTTAGGAAACTCTGAAGTTTGACCTCTGTAAGGAGGAAAGCATCAGAGAGAACCAGAGAAGGGGATGAAGAGAAAGAAGAGACAGAGATAAAGAGAGGGTTAAGGAGGAAGATGAGAATCTGTACACCTGAGATGATGTTGAGAAAGATAAAGAGACATAATGTGGAATCCAGAGTCATTATTATTGTTAAAGTAGAAGAGTTCATCCAGAAAAACTTACCCTGTTACTTTTTCATGTTTTGTATCAGTTCTGTATCTGAGTATCTGTTTTCATCAAATGAAAGCAGCAGTTTGTCAGTAGCTACATCTCTTCTCTCTGCTTCTCCTCTGTATTTCTGGTGCAACAGAAGGAGGTTTGATGGACAGACCGTGACCGCCGTGAGGCAAAGACACACAAACACGCGTGTTCCTCACACATGATGGGCAGCGGAGGACAGAATGACGACGAGTGAGGGATGAGATTCATCGGAGAGATTTAGAGTCTCACTGTCTCTCGGCAGGGGCAGATGGATATAAATATCTGAGAGCTGGTATTTTGAGAATATAAGTGGTAAAATCCCAAATTTCCTGTCAGACTGCTGTACCTGCAGGAATAGACCACAGCACACACCTAACAT
>JAZGTJ010003639.1:0-34421 GCA_036877575.1 Botia almorhae
ATCACTGGATGCTTTGTGCTAACACATACTGGACTGCATTTGGGCAATTTGTTAAAATGTTTATATTACATTTGATTAAAATGAAAGAGTCTTCATTGTGTTGAGCTTGAAGGGTTTTATTAATTTATTAGTTTGGAAGTATTGTGGGCCATTCAAATGTTAGGAAGATAATTATACAGGGCAGAGTGTAATATAATTTGGAATTTAAATCTATTTCTAAAGTTCAACAGTGGCTTTCCCAGAAATTGTTTCCACTAGTGTCCTCACTTATTCATTTCATCAAAATCTTGACAGATTAAATGTTACCATTTCTCTTATAATAATTGTACATTCTTGTTTACCTCTTCTTTACTTTAATTCTTGTTTACAAATTCTTATGACAAATGTGACATTTACAGGAATTGTGTGTAATTTTCCGTGTTAAAGGAAATCTGAGACTGTAAAAAGTTCTTCAGCAACAGTTTAACTGGTAAGACAAAACCTTCTCACACGATATGTACTCAGTCAAAAGTGAGTAATTTTGTTACTTTTCGATTTAGCCATTAGTAAACATTTAACTTTCTTGGAAAATATGTAGAATCTATAAAATACAACGTTGATTATGGTAAACATCATATGCATGCAAAATCTGATCTATATAAATTCGTTTTTTAAATAACACATTACCTGCCAGGTTATTTATTTTTTGAAGTCCGTAAGTTTATTAGTATCGTAAATCATTTGTTGCTTGTGTCCAGTCAATTGTGCTGTAGCAAGAGAACTGAAGACAAATATTCCTTCATGCTTCGCGTGGGCAGGGCAAATGATGTCATCTCTCTCCCATTCCGTCAACCCATAAAAACACTGCCCTCGCCCCCACTAGCCTCATTGCCATCAGATATTATATGTAGTATTGTATTACCTCACTTTACCAAAATGTTCAGTATTTGTTTTATATACTTGTTTTAATTATTTATAAGTCAGTCTTGGCACAGCTGTTTATATTAATGTGTTGCAAATATTCTGTATCTGTTTACGTTTAGAAATAACCACATGATGGCGACATACAGCCATAAAACTTCTAAAGGGCAGCTTAACGTACTCCGATTCCAAAGCCCATGTTTAGGATTGTAATATATTCCACTTTTCATATGGAAAGCCTGCCAATTCGCATTTATAACAATATTTTACAATATTGTAACAATACAATATTTTTAATTATGCATATGTAGACGTGTACCTATGTTTCAATATACATATGTTTTGGTTTCTAAATGTGAATTGACACCCATAGAGTTATTGCTGATCTAATAAACATGATCAGTTCTAACAATTAGTGTTAGGTTAGTACAGTGACATATGGCTCACAGCAGGCAAACAAGGCATATAGTATGTGCCAGACTATGTTTCACAGCTGTCAGTGTGACAAATACTCATATGTATTTTGGAGCTTTAATTTTGAAAGATCAAAATTATATAATTTCTCATATTTTGAATAAAGCTGTAAAAGCTATGGTAAGCTTTAAGTGCATTCTCCGCCAGTAATTGTTTATTTGTTTGTTTTCTTTTTGTCTTTTTTTTTCTTTTACCTCCACTCCTGTACAAGTATATTATTATTATTTATATGAAATAAGTTGAATCCACAGAATGTATCATGTTTCATAAGTTTGTTGTATCTGTAGATCTTTGATATATATGAAAAGCAGGTGGGTGGATGACAGTGACATAACATACACAAATATAATCATGTTTTTTGTGACTATTAATGCCAATTTTAATTCCAGCAAACCTATCATTAACTTTATCATTCATCTGGCATCCAGTCTTTTAGATATAAACTGAATAATAGTTAATGTAGCTCTGGACTAGTGACAAATGGTCTGGTAAAATCTGCTGTTGAACTGCCCAGGTACAGCTGTTGTATAATAATGGCAATTATCCAATTAATAGTGTCAGTCTAAACAAGCATTACATTACAAAAACATTATCAGAAGCTAAGTCTTTATTGTCATCTGCAGTATTGCATTTAATATTGATAAAAGTTTTCCTATCGGATAAAACATGAGGTCTTGTGCCAAATGTTATGCTGTTGTAAAGACTTTGTGCTTGCCATTGTGATTTGAAGGACACTGCTTGCCGTGTGCTTTTGTGGGTGTAATCGCAGTAATCGAGTCCTGTGAGTGATGTCCTGGAAAAACTAGAAAGTTGCCAATACGATGTCTACATATTATTCAGTGCAATGAAAAATAAAGTTATTTTTCACTCCTAGTTTACATTTATACATAGTGTTGACAGTACCCATGTGTTTGAACATTTAGCTGATGATATGTAATGGTATTCGTGAGTGTTGTCATTATTTTACCAATTGTTCTCCGAGTTTATCATTTTCATGTTGCTTCGGTCCTGTGGTCACATGAGCAAAACTTATATTGATGGAAAACTTCTGAAAGATTTGAAGTTCTTGCGATGTTCCAGTGAGCTCTCTTCTTTAGTGCCACCACCTTTGTGTCTTCAGTACTGATTAGAGGGATTTGACGTTATATACCAAAACTTCCCCTGTAGCACAAGCAGATGAATAACACTCAATTTTCTGTCTATCAGTAAGCAGTTATGCCCGTGGGCCCAGTGGACCCCAGAGAGGTGCTGAAAGGAGTTGAAGCTCTGTTGGGGAAGGATGGAGAGCTTCGTAGCCTTGAGGGAGTCGCTAAAGTATTCAGGTGAGAAGTTGTTTACACAACATTTACACTTTGTCGTATATATTAAATGATGTAATTCCTAACATGTTGCCTTCTTACCCCCTTCTTCAAACAGTCTCATGAAGGCATCTCATAAAATGGTCAGCCGATGCATGTATCTAAACATTTTACTACAGACAAAATCACATGATGTACTTAATCGGTAAGTGTAATATCCAAAGTTTTCTAAAGACCTTTGTTTTTTAAGGGTTCTGGTTAATGCTCTCTGTCTCTTCCACACAGATTTATTCGAGTGGGAGGCTACAAGTTGTTGAACTCTTGGCTCACCTACTCAAAAACCACCACCAACACCCCTCTGCTCCAGCTCATACTGCTCACCTTGCGGAAACTCCCCCTGAACGTGGACCATCTTAAGCAGGTACTTCATCACACCATTTCATGCAAATTACTAATGCATGGCAAAAGTCCTCTGGTGCTTCATTTTTCTGCTTGTCTTTCCTTCCAGAACAATACAGCCAAGCTGGTAAAACATCTAAGCAAGAGCGGCGAGACGGAAGGTAAGAGGAAATCTTCCTTGAATCATTCCTAGATGGTTTACCTGTGACACAAGTTTCTGAGTTTATCTCTGTGGCTTTTCATCTTTTTAGAGTTGAGGAAGCTTGCGTTAGAGCTGGTGGATGGCTGGATGGCCATCATCCGCTCTCAGAGCATCTCCAGTGGAGCTTCTCCAAATGGTAGATCTTCCCACATGCATTGTAACCTTTGTGTTAATCTATACATTCTGGGATTTTTTAAAAGAATAATATGGAAGCTTTTGTGCAGTTTTTTTGTTATTGGGGAATAACCCAACTCTGTTTTTTAGACAAGAAGAAGAAAAAGGAGGAAGGAAAACTCCGTCTGGAGGTGAAGCCTCGAGAGAAAGGAGCAGATGAGGAGAAGAAAAAAGAAAAACCAAAAGCTTATGCACCAAGTCACGCGAAGATTCGCTTTACAGGTCAGTCTTTTACAGATTAGGAAGATCTTTTATGTGTTTGATTTCCTTGTTTTATTTATTCCTCTGTAAAATCGATTTCATGATTACTTATGGTTTTGGTGTATGGTGTACCCTATATTTGTGTTCACAACAGGTTTGGAGGTAGAGAGCCCAGCTCCCGTTCCTGCAAAGAAGGCCCCCACTGCACCCCAGCTCGGAGATAAATACAACATAAAGCCAGCCATGCTTAAAAGACTAAAGTAAGTAGACACTCTGTGTCCTTCTGTCCTGTCATGATAGTCTTATGTAAACTAGCTGGGCTGACCCCTTCTCAAGTTATTATTTGAATGAATTTAAATGCAGCTTTATTTCAGAAATGAATTATTAAACTTTGGCTTTGTCCATTTAGCATAACACCGCTTGACGCACCGCCAGTGGAGAAGAAGTACAAGCCCCTCAACATCACCCCCAACTCTGCCAAAGAGATCAAAGTCAAACTTATACCTCCACAGCGTGAGTTTGCCCATTCAGCACCCTTAGCCCCAGCAATATGTTTAGGATAATCTAAACAGAGGCATTGAGTTAATTTCATTAACATAATCATAACACTTCTCGTTGGACTGTTACTGAATAGTTGTCTTGTTTCTTTTTAGCAATGGAGGGCACTGGATTTTTGGATGCCCTCAACTCTGCCCCAGTTCCTGGCATCAAAATCAAGAAAAAGAAACTGAAAGCTGCTTCTCCCACCAGTAATAAGGTTAGCCACTTATTTATTATTTTTATGTGTTTCCTTCTCATTTTGTTTATCTAAGGCACAAATCCACTAACAGTGTTTGTTTTGCTTTTTTCTTCATTTCCCTCTACCACAGCCCTGTCCGTTTGACGGCAGGCCACAGTCGTACTCAGGCTTACAGGCTAAACCATCTTCTCCTGAGACACCCTCATCCCAGACCCCTCCGCACGAGAATCAAGACCTGGAGCAGCCTGGCACACCAGTGCCCGCTGAAGATGCTGAAGCCATGGACACTGGTGAGTCAAATCACACAAGAATCGCACGCAGCTTCACAAAGAACTTATATACTGTATATGTGATTGTATGGATGAACGTGCTGAACGTGATATGCTTTTTTCAGGGGATAAGCCTAATGCTCTGTCTGAACCTCGAGGTGAGGAGGAACCTCTGACTAAGAAAGGAAAGAAAAAGAAAAGCGTTCGATGGGCAGAGGAAGATAATCTGAAGGAATACTTCTACTTTGACCTGGATGAGACAGAGAGAGGTAAGACATGTCTTTGACACAGATGTGATGTATTTACAAATGGCAAAAATAGGTGAGGCTTGACTCTTTGGCAGATTGAACTTCGTTGAGTCTGGCTATTGGTTTACATTATCCAGTAACCTGTGTGGTCAGCCTGAAAAAGAACCTGATTTCAGATAAATGGAAGAGCAGTAATATTTTGATTGAACATTACAAATAAGACCAGGACTGTGCATTGAGAAAATAAATGATTTCGCCATGACTTTAAATCGCAGGCTTATTTGCACAAATGCAATATTCATGTACCTTATTTAATTATGATCTGATCTGTCTACCTCAGTGAATGTCAATAAAATAAAAGACTTCGGCGAGGCAGCCAAGCGAGAGCTGATGATGGACCGTCAGACATTTGAGATGGCCCGGCGTCTGTCTCATGACACCATGGAGGAGAGGGTACCCTGGACTCCACCCCGACCATTGACTATGATGGGCAACCTGATCATTCCAGGGTCCAGCAGCAAAGAGAAGATGATCCAGAGAGACCGAGAGATGGGAATTCTGCAGGAGATCTTCCTCAGTAAAGAGAGGTAAGAACACCAGCTGGTCTTTCACTTCCTGACGTTGTGTTTCTGATTATTTTGGTTTTGCAACATCATTTAGACTAAGAGTTCTTTTTAGTAAAAAGCCACATAAAACAAAATTACAATGCAATAAGCATTCATAATGAGATTTCAGAGTGAAACAGAATATTAGGGCTGTCACGTATCAGATTTTTTACTAAATGGTTATCAATGGTTATTATATACAAAATAATTCACAGTAAGAGTATTATTATGATATCTATATTGAAATAAATACTGTATTGGAGTGCTAAGTACTGAATTGTATTGGAGTACTGAAACTGATGCTAAGTTATGATATTACCACGTGTACACACATTATCAACAACAATTATCAGTGATTATTAATATTATGTTTTTTGTCAATACTGGTGTATTGCAACACCCATACAGATTATACTGTAGTAAATAACGAAGGCGCATGATTTTAAAGATTTATGAAAATTGTGCTTGGTTGTGTCATCAGTAAACTAAACTAAAACCAATATTTTAGTTATTTATTTAGTTAGAACAATAGGCACTGATAACCCTGGGACGTAAAAGTAAACACAATTTGTTTTTAATACATCTTTAAAAACACAAGTTTTTGAACTTTGAATGGATGTGTATGTTTTGTTGCTCTCTCTGCAGCGTTCCAGACAGTCCACATGAGCCAGACCCAGAGCCATATGAGCCCATGCCCCCCCGCCTCATTCCATTGGACGAGGTGAGACAGCCTTTGACCTTTTCATTTGCGTTTAAATACACTCATTTCCAAATTTCCCACCAATTCCCACCAACTAGTATGCCAGGCAACCATTGACCTCCCTTTGTTATTCTGTGATAGGAGTGCACTATGATGGAAGAGAATTACATGGAGCCAGCTGACCCCATGGCCCCCGTCGGTCCTGCCTCTGGACCTGGTGAAGGCTCCAGGCTGCCTCCTGTACTGGCCAACCTCATGGGTAGCCTGGGCAACAGCGGCCGCAGTCCCCAGATGCAAGGCAGCACACCACCAGCCAGTACTAATAACCCCTCTGTTAATGTGCAGGAACTGCTGACATCCATTATGGTAAGAAAGAACAGAGATCACAAAATAAAACTGCTTTTTAACAAATGTGTTTCAATGTTTGATTTCTGAGTATTTCTGTATGTTTTTAGGGCGTTCAAGGAAGTAATCAATCACCGGAAGACCTGATCAAACAGCCTGATTTTTCAGATAAAATCAAACAGCTCTTGGGCTCTCTGCAACAGAATCAGAACCAGAATCAGAACCCACCTGCCAACGTTCCACCTAGTAAGTATTTTTGCTTACTTTCAACAGCGACAGTAGAACTGCAGTGGAATAGATAAGCATCATATTTACTGTCATTTTCTTTATTTGTAGTGAACACAGGTTTGCTAGGTCATGGGCCTGGCATGAACATGAACAACATGAACATGCAGATGCCCATGAACGGTGGTTTCCCTCCAAACAAACCCCCTGGAGGGCCGCATTTTAACCACCCGCCTCCTCCCCATGGTCACGGCCCCCCTTTCAACACCGGTGGGCCCCGCATGATGGGCCCCCCGCCCGGGCCACAGGGTCGCGGAGCAGACAATGGCAACTACTGGGGTGATGATTCCATGAGAGGAGGTCCACACCGGGGCGGCCCTTTCCACCGGGGGAGAGGAAGAGGAGGAGATCAGGGCTTCAGAGGACGAGGGGGACGTGGAGGACCACGTGGAGGACATAACAACATGAATGGTAGGCTTAGAGTGCTCTGTATTTTATTTTGTGATGCGATGGCCCCTACTTGTCAAAAGTTTTGGTGTTTCCCACATTTTTGAATAATACTTGTTTTGAATAAAAATAATGAATAATCAAAACTTTTATATAACTCAAAAGGAAGTATAGAAACAATGCAGAATGATCATCTCATATACTTTTAAAACAGTATTGTACACTTGGCACTTGTTAACTACTTTTCCTTATCTGTTTGTTTCTGTTCAAGTTTTTAAGTAGTATTTAAGAAAATGTATATGTCTAAAAGTCTTTTTTTCATTGCAGACATGTCAAAAAGGCCAATGTGTCGCCATTTCATGATGAAAGGAAACTGTCGTTATGAAAACAACTGTGCGTTTTACCACCCTGGTGTGAATGGGCCACCACTTCCCCCACAGCATGGACACTAACACTGAAACGCTGCTGTTCCTTGAACCTGCCACTAGTGGGCAACAGGATTAAAAAAAGCCTTACATACAGTAACTGATTCTGACTCAAAGAAACGGGACATGTTGGCAGGGATGTTTGCGTCTGTGGCAGCACAGTCCTTCTGCTTTCTCAGCCTGTACAGTTGTTTCTTCAGGATGTAAATAAAAACATCAGTTTCTTCTCAAAGCGACACTACTTTCCAAGTTTAATCTGAGGGTTGTCCAAAATCAATACGAAGGACTCCAAGAGACAGCAAGAGAGTTCTTTATTGAAATACATCTAATTCAGACGTTTGACTTATGACCCTCCATGTAAATACTGATTCCTGAAGATTTACGTGTATAGTTTTATTGTTACTCTGTACCACTGACCTTCTGCTCTGTAACCACTAGGGCAATGTGTAAATAGTTGGTTTTTGCCAGTGGTTTGTAATTATTTTTTGGTAACCCTGGTTCCCAAAACCCCAAAATTCTGCTTGCAAATTTCAAAAGTACAATACCAACTTGATTTTTCTTGATTTTTTTAATTTTAAGATTGTTTTGGTTCAGATTTTTTTTATTCCCTCTTAAGGTTGTCTAAAAGGGGGCCTGTTGCTTAAGGTTTTATTTTCAGATACTTTCTATAAAAAAGGAGAAACATTCTTCTATTAATGTGTAGATCCTTTAATAATTTACTAAACAGGCATTTGGCATGAAAAAGTGTCTAACGGTCATCTTTACATGTGGTCCTTTTTTCAGTATTGTTTAAAGTTTTGTTTCAAATGACAGTTCAGGGGTCTTTCAGACTGATATTAAGCTGTATTTTCTAGCACTGAATTGAATTGATTGCTTTTTTTTTATTCCTGGATCAGAATACTGTACCTGTGAATCTTACCAAGAATGGTATACGACATGCAAACATTGTCTTTTGTTTATGGGCACATGATAAAACCTTTGATGCCCCATTGCATACTTGAATTTAGTCAGATTATCATACCTTTCAAGGGAAAGAGATCTTAGCCAGCTAAAGTAATATCAGCTGTCATGCTTTATCATATTTGTGATTTTTATTTCCTAGCTTACGTTTATGCTGTCGTTTGATCTGCTGTGTGTATTCTCATGCTGTCAGATACTCAGTCCAACCCAGACTCGGAAGCAATGCAGAAGTCTATCAGTGTTCGGCTGAGCCTAACCTGGGCTACATAACCACTATCAAGGCCAAACTTATTCAGGTGTTTTCTGTGAAAACAGTGGCCATTGTGTCTCTTGTGGGACTTGTTTTTTGTTTAAATGAATTAACCATTCTTTTCCCATAATTTTATTTTGTTATGAGCCTGTTGATATTTTTTTCTATGAGGTTTCATTATTGTTTGAGATGAAACTGTCAGAGCGCCACATAAACTCAAAGGTATATTCAGATATGTAAATTTTTTTCTACATGTAAATTAATAAATGTCTAGAAATTCATTATAATGTGCAGTGGTTCCTAAAAAAATCTTTATTTTCTGATAGTTGCCAACATTGTTTAATATCAAGACATCACAGCCTATATTAGACTGATTGATAAATCGTATATAATATAAATACATACAAACACTCAGTGCCTGCCTAAATTTCTCTTCCTCCAGTTATGGCAATCCAGTTAAATCGCTAACAGTCTTTTGGCAGTGCGTTTGTCTTCCTGCCTGACAGATCCGTGTTCTCAGGGCGGAGTTGGTGCAGATGGCCGCTGCCATGTGTGTGTGACAAGGAGTGGCTTTTGCACCCAACCCTCAAGGACAAATATTGACATGAAGTTTGTAGAGTTTTTGCCTTCAGGAAAGACTAAATTAGTTTTAAGGACACCTCATTAGTTCACTCAAACTATTTCATATTCATTTCATTCTCCAGAACATTCAGTATAAATGCACTACTTCAGGAAAACTAAACTTATTGGGAAGTTGAAAACGTAAACTGGACTTAATAAGAGTTGGCTTTTTTGTGTGTTTAAATGTGGTGGAAATGCTAGCAAGATCATTTCAATATCATTTATTTCCATGTTTCATAAAAAAGGTAAATTTGGGTCCTATTATTTGTAAAGCAATAAAGTGACAGATTACATTAAATAGTGACACCCAATACATGACATTATTCGGATCTTTCTGCAGCATGGTGGAAAGAGGAGTAAATAATCCCATTACATTTTTTTAAATTTTTTATTACAGCACTGCTGAATTTGTCAAGCTCAAACTTTCAACTTTGTTACCAGTTAATCGTTTTTAAAAGAAAATTTCTAAAAAACATTTTTATAATAAAATATAATGAAATGATTACCAATTAACAATTATCACAAACTACTGTTACTAATTATTTAGCAGAAAATATAAACGTTACTTTTTAAAGAGCTTTAGGGCTTGTTTTATATTATATTAATAGAAAGTTAAAAATTGATAGAATCTTGAAGACTCACTCAAAAGTTTCACTCAAAAGTCATATATGGACACAATAGATGTAAGTGCTGAACAGTAGGTGATAGTTTTAACTTGTTATGCTAATTTATGAATGACACATCAGTTCCTTTCTGCGGTTTATCAGAGAGGTTAAGTAAATCCTCTGCTGTATCCTCCAGTTATGTGTTTGTAATAAACCTGTAGTTTGGCCTGGTTATCGCAGACATTTTCAGCAGAATGGCAGAAATATAGGAACAGTCTGATGTCCACCTGAAGGACGCAGGGAGTGAAGTCATAAAAAGACTTGATTCATTCAGTCAGTGTGGTGTTGGTTGTCACAGAAGCCCTGAGTTGATTGCGCTCCGCACAAAGACACCATTGATCCTTCACTGGTCACATTATCCCAGAGCTGCGGGAAAGGCACTTTCTGTCAGGCCTAAATTACAACATTATTTCTGAAAGGCACAACTACAGAGAAGCTGAAATTAAACTTCATCTGTCCAGCTTGCAAGCACAGATGCAATGATTCGCTTATATATTGACATTCTCTGCACGTTTGAGCAACTTGACAAATGACTTTACACAATAAAGTCTTTAACTGACAGATAACAGTTCCATATATAAGTTCCAAATCATCAGGCCGGCAAGGCCTGGTTTACTGGTAATGCTTCTTCTTTATTATTATTAATGTGTAACAGTTATAGTAAGTAACATTAAATACATATAACAGACATAGAGGAATAAATAAATTAAATTGCAAATGATAAAACATATTCAAATAAAATAAAAGTTACAAATAAACAAACAAATATAAAGATAAACCAAAAATAAGTCAAACAAAAAGGTAAGTTACTAAGGACACGTCAGTCTTTTAAAGTGACTGCATTCAGCAAACTTCCTTTTGAGTGCCTCATTAAGTAAATGTTTAAGGGAGGGGGAAGGTTTCTCCGGCGAACTCTTACACTCTGTATATAGACTTATTTACAGTCCTGTATGCAACGCACACCCTTAACACTCATCTACCAACACTTCTCTTAACACTTATTTTACAGAGATCAGTTTAGTTTTAATGCAACATGTTTATTGTGAACTGATTGTGTTTCATGGCCAGATTTCCACGCATTTCATTAGTGAATGTCCTTGAAACGTAACTTGAAAATATTTAATAATATAGAACAAAATTTCCATTCAGAGATTATATACAACTGTAGAACATAATTTATGCATACAAACATCTTTTCTAAATGTATCTGTTGAATAGTTGTGTTTAACACAACAAAACCCTACCAATAAGCATGTGTTATATCAATGCACATAACCAGATATAGAAATTATTTGGTTTCTCGTTCTAATACCACGTCATGCCACAAATTAAACGAAAAGCCCATTCATGCGTCTCTCTGACATCACGGACCAGAGATCGGCCAATCATGAAAAGCCTAATCATACCAGTCATCAATCACGTACCATGACTCTTTGCTGATCTGTCCTTGGCGCAGAGCCAGATAATGGAGTAAATGGGAGGACTGGTTGAAAAATATAACTGAATAGCATTAAAATGCAGGATCACATTCCAGAACAGGAGAGGAGAGGGGCGGAGCCTCAGGTGAGCAGGTGTATAAATATTGAACAGGTGAGTGAAAAAGGGCAATAGCAGGACCAGGGGACTGTGCCAGAACAAACAAAGCAGGAAACCTGAGAACAGGTGAGAACTGATCCAAAACTCTCTCCATACTAACCTTCTTACAACTAACAACAAGAATATCAGTGTACCACATAGAGACTATGTCTGCATATTTCAGTAACCTTCTGTACAGTTTACAGTTTTTTAGCATGCTACAGACACATTAGCTGTGGGGGCAATGTGAAATCCAGGCTTTGACAATTTCTAACAGCTCTATATTAATATGTATTGCTCATACAGCTTGTGAAGATGCTGAAAGGATTGTTATCAGTGCTCTTGGTCCTGGGGGCCTTGTCCTCCACCATGGGGAAGCCAGAGAAGACCACTGTGAAAAAAGAGAAGAGGGTCCCTCAGACTCTCTCCAGAGGTGAGTTTCATTCATAAAAATATGGTTTAGAGCAACTTTGGCACATGATGTGCAAAATGATGTCTAAACAACTATTACAGTATATAATGATTGGTCAGTTCTAGATTTTTGATTCTAGGCATTTTGATTATGTATTTCAATATTTTACAAAACAAGCTTTATGTCAGCTTGTTCACATTTAAATATATTGCGTAGGAGCAGCCACAAGTATGAGCAGAGTGTTTTTTAGGATCTGTACTCAGTATTTTTGCTTTTTTTACAGGTTGGGGTGATCAGCTCATCTGGGCTCAGACATATGAGGAGGCTTTGTTTTGGTCACGATCCAAGTAAGAAAAGTTTAGATACATACCAATGCAAATATCTGATATATGAGAGTGTGATATAAGATGTATTCTGGTCATGTTTTACATGTTGGAGGCTGTGTGTTTGTCATATGTGTGTAGAGGATTGAGGATTTTGTCTGGTAATATTATGCACATTGTCTACAAGTCCACAAGTCTTTATTGTATGTTCTCTGTTTCATTAGGAACAAGCCCCTCATGGTCATTTTTCACTTGGAGGATTGTCCACACAGCCTGGGTAACACTGATATTTTAAGCTTAAAGTCTGTTAGCCTAAAATGCTTCATTTGTGTCTTCATATATTGAAATAAGGCATTTCAGGTACAATCATACTCCAAATATCAAGAAGAACCCATGTTTGTCTTATTTTAGCTATGAAAAAGGTCTTTGCCGAGGATAAAGATATCCAGAAATTGGCAGATGAGGAATTTGTCATCTTAAACCTGGTGGTAAGTTAACACTAAAACAAATCTTTCAGACATGTATGCTGTGTTGTGAATATTTATGAATTAATGTGCAATTTGTGTCATTAACAGTATGAAACAACAGATAAGCATTTGTCTCCTGATGGACAGTATGTTCCAAGAATCATTTTTGTTGGTAAGTGTTGATGATAGATGTTGATTTGTTACACAAGCTTTGTATTAATATGTATATATTTTTACTAATTTCCAAATGTAAAAAAATTGTTGCATGCAATTAAGCATAAATCATAAATGATTAAAATGTAATTTTCCTGTATTTTAGACCCCTCCATGACTGTTCGAGCAGATATCACTGGTCGCTATTCCAACCGCATGTATGCCTATGAGCCAAGTGACATAAAACTCTGTAAGACTAAATCATGTTTTCAAGCAGTGACTTCCAAGATTTAATTATTATAGTTATTTCAGCCATCACTCCATCATACTAACTGTATTTTTGTTTGCTTCTGTTTTAACAGTGTTAAGCAACATGCAAAGAGCCATGAAGTTTTTGAAGACAGAGTTGTGAACACACATGCAAGATGCTTTCATCCACAGAGAGGAAATGACTTCCCTGAGGGTCACTATTACTTTGTCATTTGTTTACTGACTGCAAGAACGGCACTGTAATATCCTGTACAAATTTTAAACATGTTCTTTGAGTAAATTCTGTTACTGTTAACCTTCAGGCTTCCATTTTCTCTTAATGTATTCCACTGTTTTTTGAATAAATGAAGTTGTTCTCAATCTTGTTGTCAAGGTATTCATATCAACGAACCGTGACTACTTTACATTTAAAAGCATGTGGGTTTTCCTGTTAGCAGTCTCCAGCTAATATCCTGGTGGGAGGAGCCAGAGTAACTAGCAACGTATTTTCCTGAGTCATATGGTTGCTAGATTACAAGCAGCCTTTGTTATCTACTACATTCTTGGCTTGACAAAACCTGAGTGTGTCAGTCTCTGATTGGACTGAGGTTGCTGTGCTAAAAAACTCAATTGAAATTCCACACAATAAAAGCCTCTACCATACGCATTGTGGAAACCCAACAATTATGCTGTACAAATGATGAAACCGAGCAAGTACAATTGTGTCTTCAGGGTATTTATTTCTACCTGATTTCTTTTTAAATGCTTGAGAGCGTAGTTCACAGAACCATTGGGTATATATTTCAGTGACAAAATCATGCAAGAAACCAAAACAATACACAAAATAACGTCAGTAAAACAAACACACACAAAACAAAAATGAAACAGCCAGATAAACAACAGTGAAGTATGAAATGTCAGTGATCTGGATGCTCTGAAAACCAAATCAGCCATTATACATTATTGCAATGCTGTTTTATCACTCTTATTAAGTCTAATTCATATTATGTTTATAATTACATATAGTTTTTAGACAAATATGTTTATTGATAGAAAACTGATTTATGGTTATGTTCATTGCATTTATATTGTATTATGGTGATTCAGAGTGACTCCAGAGTGTTCCATTGTATGTCAGACATGCTAATTGATAGTGTATCTATTTCTAGGAAATGCAGCATAGAATACTTTGATGTTGTCTGAAAATATAAAGTGTGACAGCTGGACATAACATATTACTATGCTTACACAAGTGTTGATCACAGCAGCTCATTTTCTGTTAATGTTGATACACAAATCAAATAAAACAATCAAAAGATCAATGTTGTTTAGCCCATTAGTGTTTCATAAGTTACTACATACTAGTATTTGGTGTATGTTTCTTTCATTCAGAGAAATTCTTACTAACTAAACTGCAGTCTCAAACTGTACAGTGTTTCGGCACACTGCATTCCTAAAAAAATCAAGCACATAGTATACATAGCAGCAAGAACACACAGGCTGGTCGTCTCTTTAGTGAAAACAAATGCACACTTCCTTTTAACAAAGCTCCAAATCCAGTGGTTAGACAAGCACTCATGAGGAATCGAGAGAATCTGTCAAGAGATTTAAACCTGTTGGGGGGAGGGGTGTGGTGGTGGGGATTTGGGGGGGGGGTTTACAGGAAGGCGCTGGGATGTGCTCTGGGGTCCTTTTGGTTTCTGTACCTGTATGTCAGCCAAACTCCCAGGATCTGAAACAAAGAGAATAATAGGATGGGAAACAGGGAGAGTTTAGATTAAGAAATCTTCAGTGCTTGTAGGTGGAATTTAAAAGGTGACATTCAAAGTATTCAAAGGAACATTCATGTGACAAAAGGCATGTGACTTTAAAAGCAATTACAGAAAACTTTCAAACTGAAATGAAGGAAGAATAAAACTATAGTAAAGAGCAATACAGATTCAAGAGATTCAATTTGATTCAATTTGGTGGTTTAGGAAGTTGACCTCTGTGAAGCTGAAGAAGAGTCCGATCCCTCCCATGAAGCGCAGCACCTCCCCAGCGTGCTCCTGGATCTTTGCTGCGCATGTGCTGCAGGTGCCGAAGTGAAAGCAGGGCTGCACAGAGGCCGAAACAGGACATACAGAGGAGCATTAAGTTAATATAATGGACAAATAATGTGAGTGACAAATGCTGACAAATCATAATCTATGTTAATATAACATGCAAATACTCAACATTGTCGTTATCACAAATATAGGTGCAATATATTGCACATGTATAGCCTCAGAAACAGAACAAAATAACAATGAATTGTGTATGAGAGCAAATTACAGCAGCGCAGCTTCCATTAATGTCCATGTGGGAGAAGCCACAGCAGTTCAGAGTCTTCTCCACGTCTCTCTGTGTGGTCAGTGAATTATTCCAGCCCACCTCCAGTAGGTGATTCTACAAACAGGTATAAAAACACACGCACATATTAGAAATAGAATATGGAAGAGATCAAATCGAACAGACTTCATTTACACAGACTTGCTGCACTTGTATAATTGTTAATGAGACAGCTAATAACAAGGAGGAAGTAATAACTGATAGATGTTTGTCCTTTTAATATCTTATTCTTACCTGCTGCTTTTCATTGATGGCCAGACATGCACTAGACACGGAGAACTGAACAACAAACACCAGGAACAGAATGATCATGTACTATTGTAAACAAATTAAGGATTGAAACAACAAACAAACATTGTAGAAGTAAATTCACTGTAATATTTCAGTTTCTATATTGAATGCATGTTTAATGTTTTTGCTATATTAAAAACCAATAATACCAAATCTACCACTATCTGTGCTAGTATTCGAAACTTTCAATTTAATAAA
This sequence comes from Botia almorhae, assembly GCA_036877575.1. Taxonomy (NCBI): domain Eukaryota; kingdom Metazoa; phylum Chordata; class Actinopteri; order Cypriniformes; family Botiidae; genus Botia; species Botia almorhae. Next base: position 16,186 of record JAZGTJ010003639.1, read on the forward strand.
TACAAATTACGAAGACAGAAGTGTATTACACAGTGATATATTTTAAAAATACAAACATAATTTGTTCAATTTAACAACAAAAAATGGATAGATTACTGGAAACGTCATGCAATCATTACTTTATGCCTTCAGGGTAAGAATTTTCCTGGGAATTTTTCAGTGATGCTTCAAATTGTTTTAGGATTAGTGCACTTCATTTTGTGTGTGCAGAATAAGAAAGACAAACTGGATTTCTCATTTATCATGTATACTGCACCACTCCATGGTCACAGAGTGAAATGCATTGCATGTGTACATTACAATCCTTGCTCTAGTTGAAAAGCAATGAAGAAAAGCAATGTGGTATTTTTCACAAAGCAGACTGTATAATGAAATTCTGTGTGATCTTGATTTTAACAGAGCTTTAAAAAACCACATCACCAACAATTACATGCACTCTATTGTATTTGGATGAGACCATATATTTTATATTAACATTACTTATAAACTCTTTATTTGCTATTAGAAATGTTTAAAATTAAACAAAAAATTAAATACAAAAAATAAATACAGAAGATAAAGGACTAATTTGATATTAATTTTGTAATAAATGTTAAATCTTATGAATAATAATTTAAATGTTATTAACTAGACTTTAGTTTAGGTACATTCTGTTTTGACTGACAGCACAGTGTGTGCCCAGTGGCATTTAGCTGACAGTAAACTACACAGAGAAACTGGACACTTCGCACATGGATCTTATTGCATACACCTAAAACATGAATGGAAAATGGTGACCCAAATGCATCAAAATGTTAACATTCAGGCCTCAACATTATATTGCACGGAATTTACAACTGCTGTAAAAATTACTTAATGAAATGCTTGATGTAAACACTCATCAATGTCTATACAAAGTTGCTGTATAGTACACTCTCTAGTGACGATGTAGTAAAGGATACAAAGAACAGCAGAACCTGGTGGTGCTTCATGGCACCAATGAGTCCAGCTAAAGCAACAAAGAAGAGGAAGACTCCCACCCCGATGATGACTCCCACCACCTGGAAGCTGGACACCAGCCCAAAGCATTTGCCCCAGGCAGCGATGCCAATCATCAGCAAACTCACCATCTGAGGTCAGTGGGGAAAGAAAGGTCATCATTAGTAAGGATAACAGGAAGAACAATAACAGAGATTTTTGAAAATAACAATATCAGAGTCATTCTCTGGAAACCATGCCATAGTTTCATAAATAACTTTTTAAATATAACTTAATTTTAAAATGGTACTGCTGAACTACTGCAAGAAATCACCCAAAATATTCAATATTATAAAATAACAGTTTTTCAATTGCCAATTTTAATGAAAAAAAAAGTTTCCTACAGTTATTCAGCAGATAACTTTTGAGAAAAGATCAGTTGTAGTATTAGTTTCTGTTATCCCTGTAATAAATTACACTTTATAATTGGAAAAAAATCTAAACTTTTTTGCAAAACCTGTGATTTCAACAAAAGCAAAATGGGCAGATTTTTTCTTCTAAACATTCTGCTAAAATGTATGAATAATAAATGGGGACATGCACACTGGCTAAAATTTCAATGTATTCAAAACAAACATTTAATAATTAAAACAATAAGCAGAGTTAAACTGATCAATAGTGTGATTAGGTTTATTATCATGTTCTATCACTGTAATTCTGTCAGTGGTGATTCATTGGGAAACAAATGGTGAAATAATGGCATCGTTTTCTGAGAAAGACCCAACAGCAGCTGTGATGTCACTTCAGCAGTAACATTAACAAAAGTCTCTAAGTCATGTTAGAGTACAAAATGTGGTATAAATCACAAACTGTGGGCCTATCACTGTAAAGGTGTACAACATCTGCCTTGGCCTCGTTGTTTCACCTATGAAATAACACGTGTGAGGTCACAGCCGATTATACTGTTTTCTATAGTATGTAATGTGTATGGGGTGCAAACAGTATCTCATAAAGCACCACATACCCTACCCAAGACTGATAAGAACAGGGTATCTACAAAACCAAGAACAAAGGCAGGATGTGACTGTGCCAAACAGAGAAATCAACGAGGATGTTATTCTACAGCCTGTGCGTGTTCTGCACACTGGGTGAAACCAGAAGCGCTCATCGGCCTCATTGCACACAAAGAATCAGTCTAAATAATTCATATGAGGACTGCTACAAACATGACTTTATTAAAGCCATACAAAACATCTCCTGTATGCTTATTTGTAAGGCAACTATGGAAATGTTACAATAAAGGCTGATAAAGATGTGCCATATGGTTCCTTCCGTTCTCGCATTGGTTACTTACAACATAGAGGATGTTGAGCGCACAGAGGGAATTCTTGGAGCAGGTGAATCCAGCGCAACCCATCTTGATTGTTTTTTTCTTCTGATAAACGCTCTCAGCTGTGTGAATTTCTGGAAATACCAGTTACATGACAAGCAAGAAGAATTTTTTAGACAGAAACGTATTAGCAACGATGAAATAACCCCCGTGTGGTTCTGACCAATTCACAGCGAACGCTGATACATTGGAGGTTGCCAGATACCACAAAATAAAACCCGCTGGCTCTCAGTGCTGCTCTCTCTTGGTTGCAGAGAAAACTGTATTTTTGTGCAGTAAAGAATTTATAGCTTTAATATATAAAGCTAACTGTTACTTACTGTTACAAAAGATACTACAAACACATTACATTTAATGTGTCACTTGTGTTCATAAACGCTTAGGGAAATACAGAAACGTGTGTTTAATTGTTTGAATGACTTATCCTGACTTTGCATCTCAGCCAGTATAACGTTTCTATACGGGTTTTATTCCAACATGGCCACCATTTAGGGAGGCGGGACTTACCGCTCACGGTACAATTGATTGGTCTGTTTTTCCTAAATAATTATTGAATAGACTGTTTGCAAAGTATTCCCGCCTCTCCTTAGTAACTGTTGCCAGGGGAAGCGTTAATGCAGACCGAGAAGTATATTATGTTAAACTGTTCGTCTGTCTTTTATATGTCTGTTTGCTTCCTAAAATCAGTTTTTATACCTGCATGTCTGTTTGTCTGTCTTTTGGTTAAACAAGCAAATAGAAAAAGTAATACCGCTTTAAATAACATTTAAATGCACAAATGCACAAGTAGAAATGACAAATATTACGCGCATATAAATCCATTTCAGAACATTAACATTTCAGGCATGCAAGCATAGAAGAGTTTAACATAATTATTTATCATTTTACATCAAACTAAAATGCATATATTCACCCTCTAAATGTGAAACGATGGATACTGTTGTAAAAGCTTCAAATGTCTCATGAGATTTTAAGAGATTTGAATCAGAAACTGAAAATAAATTAACAATAGAAATAAAAAAGAGAGAATTAAAAAACTAAAGTAATATTATTTAATATTATTTCTGTCTTTCCAGTTATGATAATTTCCAGCGGAATTTTAACATTTATCAGTCCTCGGTTTTGTGGACATATTTGCAGACATATTACAGATATGTATGTATGTGTGTATATGTATATATATATATATATATATATATATATATATATATATATATGTACTCCCGGCCTCATTACTTCTGTCCTTTAAAGCTGGTAATCTGTGTGTAATGATTTATTACTAGACACGCTTCTTCAATCACTGGAGGTCTACCCTGGTACACTAGTGAAGATATATAACTTTACCTGAGGCAGAGAGCGAGAGAACAGAAGCAGCATGTGTATAAACTTTACAGGCCATGATAGTGCTTACAGAGTCAAAGTCTATGAGTCTATGGATAAAAAACAGATATGAGAGAATGACATTACAGCACTTTATAATTTGACAGTGATTAAACCAGTATTAGAAGATGGTTTATTGTCCCCAAAATCAGATTTTTATATTACTAGAAGCAAAATAACATTTGAATGTAGAAATAAGAAAAAGATAGAGAAGATAAGAAAAATAGAAAATAATAAAAGCAAAAAGAATATAAAAATTACTTAATATCTGCCTTTTGAGTATTATCTACATTTCCCATCTTATTTAACTGGTTATTTGCATTTGTTTACCACCAGATGGAGGCAAAGCCTTTATTTGTTGTAGAAAATATCCGGCGTACCACTTTCATGTATATGAGCACCGTATGATATACAAGAAATTTTACTATACGAAACTTTACCTAACACATTGCATAAACATGCATATTTATTTATTTATTGAGTTACAGCCTATAGACAAATAGTCATGACAGCTGTCTTTAACACAAAGGTTTTTATCCTTATTAGAATGTGCTGCCGACCACGTGACGTTTTAAGTACATTAATAGCACACAAATTAAAGATAACTAACATATAAGTTATTTGTAGACTTCACAGCAGTGGATAAATAAACTTACTGATACCCACTGTTAAAATATGCACCAAATGATGTGGATGTCACAATGTCCCAGCTGTCTGATTGTGATTCTCCTGTTGTGAACTCATTATCACATTCATTCTTTCAGTTCGGCTGATATATATCTCAGATTTGATCATGTAGAGATGAGACAAAAGTGATAAAATGACCTTGTTTCCTGATCTCGGTATTGGAGTGTGAGAACATAAGTGACTTGTTTGCCCTTCGTACAAAGTTCCATATTTGCCATCCATACTTATTCAGCTTGTCCTATTTTAGCCACTATAAAGGGGTGCAGCAAAAAGAAATCACACTAACCGTCCCGAATCTGTCAAAATCTTGTCCTCACTGCTGGCTCCAACAGAAAATCATAACATAATCCTCGGAAATGGCCACTATTTTATTGCCCTCAGGGCAACACAATAAGAAGAGCTTGTTCAGCACCAGGCAAGATTAAAGCCACTGAGTTATATTGCTTGTCTAAAAACATATAAATTTATGTCTTTCATGAGCAGCACATGCTTAAAAACAAACATAATTTGTAAAACCTTTGGTGAAAAACCTAACAATGACTTTATATTTATTTCGTTTTCTATAATAAAAATAATTTTTGTGGCTTTCATTATCTTTGCATTGTGGAGATTCCGCCTTGTGAAACTGATGGTAAATAATCTTTTGTGGGAGTAATAAGTAATATAAATACAATAAACAATGTCTCATAGTCTTTAATAGTGCATTGTGAGCAACAATCACATGCTTACAGTAACCTGGACTCTATGCCAATAAAGCAATTTCCAGGAAATATTAAAAGGTTATAATCTGCATGATGCAAGAGTTGCAAGCTTTTCTGAAATAAGGCCCTATTAACAGATTTGTGCCACTTGATGGTTACGAAGGAAAGACAGATTATCGTGATGCTTTTTTATGCACTTTATTCATTTTTTAATCTCATTAAAAAAGAAACTCATTGCACTTAAGGAGCGGGAAACCTATGGCATGTGCTCCTGTTTCATATCTCATGGGTACTGTTGGCTGTTTTATCTGGTGATGGTACATTATCGCTCTCAGAAGTCCCCTGACAGCAGATTCCTTTACTTATGTCATGGCCAAACAGATCTTTACAGGCCTGTTGGATCAAGAGAGAATTTCAAAAGCTTTCAGAAGGCAAGACACCATCCATTTACAATGAGAACACTGTCTGGAGTCTTAAAAGCTCACCCTTGACCTCCCATTCCATCTTTTAAGCCAGCATAGCTTTGACTTAGGCCCACTAGAGTGCGGGAAGAGATGTAATTGCACATCAATATTACAGCCAGTTATAGATGAAAAATGTATCCGTAAATATTAAATAAAAACAATATCAGTGGTGCTGCTTTCTAAGACAAAGTCATGCAGCTAGTTGTGTTACTTTTAAGAACTCCATTATAATTTCCAATAATAAAATGGGTGAAAAAAGTCTTACACGGAAACATACTGTATCTCAGAATATTATAGAGACTTGTGGTTACAGACTTTTGATAAGTAGACAACCAACCAGAACACCATTCGAAACACATAGCAACAGTCTTATATTATTAGTCTTTTCTACTGCATGTGCTACTGCACAAAATATTGCTTTAAGACAACAGTAAATCAAGGCTGGCTTTTTTTTCGTAATATACGTTCCTGCTTTTGTTATAAACAATAAATTGGTGCAATAATTCTACATGTTCTTTGTATTTTTTTCGCCACAATGTAGTAATTTGCTCCTCTAAAATCACTTTAAAATCACAAACCTATTTGTCCTTTAAGTCCAGACCTGCATATTTTCTCATACAATATTCTATTAATCTCAGAATAGGAAATATAACTAAAGTAAACTGGTTACGAACGCTGACTTTAACTGCACAATTAAATTGTAGTACGTTCAGTATGTAGCGCAAAAGCAGCAAAAATGTGCAGTAAACAACAACAGATGACTACGCGAATCAATGCTTTCTGTCAGTGTTGAAGCAGGAGTTGTTACTCCCCTTTGCACTTCGCTGTCTTTCAGCACTCAGCTCTGAAAGGTCATTTACACCCTCCATCCTTAGAGTGTTTGTCTCTTTGGCAGCCTTTGAACGTGTGGGTGCGTATATGCGCGCCCGCGAACACGGTCAGGCTGACATTGAGCCGGGGCTCGAGGGTGATAACCACACTCAAGGTCTCGCTGTCAAGTGCTGAGAGCTCTTGTTGATTCGATGACAAGCGATTAGGATCAGACACAGTCTGGCCGGATGCGTGTGGCATGGTTTACTCATGAATCTTCCTTTCTGTTCTGTTTAATCACAACCACACCACGTTGATGATTTACATTATGCTCATATATTCATTCATGTCGTTCTGGTCCAGGCTTTTGAATTATGCATAAACACACATCACGCTCTGTTGCGTAGTCACAACTCATCGCCGTCTGCTTTTTGAAAATGCGCCGCATGCGAGCGGTAATTAGTACCTTCAACGTTTTATCCACTGAACTTTCCCCGAGGGATCTACGGAATTATATGTCACTGACCTCGAAGATACTTAAACGTCTACTCTGTTTAAATACATAGATCGCCTTGAGTCAGCGGTAGTAGAAAAACGGTTCAGACGGGCAATTGGGGAGCTAATTTTAATGCACAAGTAATTAAAAAATCTTCTAATGCACTGGCACGCTGCCCAATCAAGGCCTATAGTGAGTGACGTGAATGACAAGCACCTTAGATAGAGGCCAGCTAAAGGACAAAACAAATTCTAAGTTGGAGGAAAAGGAAATTACTTCTGATTAGCTTCATTTGGCTGCACAGTAGTTCATTTAAGGCTGTGTTGCTTCATTGCGTTTTTTTCATTGGGAGTCTGAATCATGGCTGTAGGTATAAACCTAGTATACGTGTAGAACACAAAGCAAAGCTGGCGATGCGCTGGTTCTTTTAGCACCGACCATGCCTGCGGCACACATAAACCGATTGTCAACGTTGTATGTGTTTTGACTTAATCAGGTGGACTAGCAGAGTGAAAGAGAGAGAAAGCCGTTTAGCCACAAGCATTTAACCGAACCAAAGGCCAAGCTTGACTGATACAGTCAGACAGAGGAAGTAGTTCAACCATACTGGAGAAAAGACTCCATGAATGTAGTAGTCAAACTGAAAGACTCAAAGTAGGTTTTACAGTCAACTTTGATCATCAGATCAAAGGGAAGTTCTCAAAACATGAACTTGGGGGTGGCTACTTAAATAAAAATGTATTTAAACTTTTATATAATTTTAAAGTTTTAATTTTATAGTACATTTAGTTTTTGTGTAAAGGAAAAAAGATATTTGAAGACATTGATGAATTTCTTTAGCCATGTGACACAGTGACATGAACAAAAAGCCAGGAAAACTGGAGGAGATTACATCTGCAAAAACAATTTTATTGTTCTCACGAGAGATCTCTTTGTCCATTTCTATAGTAACCATGCTCTCGCTTTGCTTTATTACGAAATTCCTTGTAATAATCCTCGCTAACAAGAACAAGAAGAGGAACTGGCTAATCACATTGACTTGAAATCAATCAATACTGCTGTTTGCTTTTTATCTTTTCAAGATCCCAGTAACGATATTTTATAATTTGCTGCTTACTTCTAGCAACTTCTATTTTAAATCCAGACCTTTATGTTCTGGAAACTCGGATGACCTGCACACTAGGTTCACCACAATACTTCCACTTTTTAATGCACTTTAACCTTCTGTACTGCAGCTACCAAACTGAGGAATCATAAACCATTAGCTAGATATTCCTGCAGTCAGGATCATTATGCGGAAACTGGCAATTCAGACTGAGAGCCAGCAGCATACAGCTGCTTTTTCAAACTCTATCATTACAGGTCTGTTGCTCAAACCAGAGCTCAAAGGTGCAGCACATAAAAACTCCAGACACACACTGGCACACCGTCTACATGTAAAATGATCAAAAAGAAAACAGGAAAATCACATTACACACGACTTTCCGCTCTTACCCGGTGTGTACGTGTTTCTGCACTTGCATATAGAAAACCTTTGAAAATGTTGTTTGTTTGAAGTGATTATTTCAGCATCATTAGTGTATCTTAACGGGTGTGCTGTGTATTTCTTTGTTTCTCAGGAAACAGATCTACCCTGAGGCCCTTATTTAGGTTTAAGGGAATCAGACCCTGTGCTGATTAATTATCTGAGATCTTGTGAACCCATGTCATGGGGGAAAGTGTGTTATTCTTATTATTCTTTTTATAGAGAGTTGGACCCTCTTCAAAGCATTTGCTTTATACATTTGGCATCAAATATACAAGCGTACTAACTTTTAAAAATATGTTACTTAGTTTCTTTTAGGTCAAATGAATTGCATAGTCTAATGTTTTATCTTATATTTCCGACAGTCTGTGAGTGGTCCAGCAGAGAGATTTGTGGTCTTTGTTTCTACTTTTAAATATTCTTAGTTTTATTCCTATACAGTACAATTCAGTCTGTTATATCCAGAGATCCATGAGTGAAAGAGGGATACAGAGATTAATCTGATGAATCACCTCTGTCGGTGATGTCAGGTCATTGGGAGAAATGAATACAACAATTCCTTACTGAGTTCTGCCCTATAATTTGGTTTGATAAGTCACTATTCATTGGCTGAACAATGTGAAGTCAGAGCCTGTCCCACTGTAACAGCTGTGCTTCCAGGAAAACAATACCACACAGTTAATAAAACCATTGAGCCTATCTCATAATGCTTGCTGAAGACAATATTTGATTTTCTTCCTTTGTTTATGAGTTTATGTTGCTGAGATACACCTTTGTTCCACTAAACAAGGTGTCTCCTCCTGTATTTGAGTATTTGGTATGTGTTTGATCTGTAAAGTCTCTCTTTATGGAATGTACATTATGTCATATCACTATGATTGATTCATGTTCCAGTTGTCAACAGATCTAAAAAGATCAGTTAAAACTGGTGTTACTGTGGCTTATGAAAGGAATTTGAAGTGTTTGCCCCAGGTCGTAGAATATATTTGTCACAGGTTTTCTCTTTGGTGTCAGTGATAAAATACAATTACAGCATAACTCACCGGATTATCTTTTACAACATCACAAACAAGCTTATTTCACATGGTTTACATTTAATAATAACTGTATTTTTAAGGTAAGTTAGAGCATAGTTCTACATTAGATCTATTTTATATTAAACATTTGTATACTAATTCATGCAAACCTGCCCACACAGAAGTCTTTGTTGATAGGGCCATGCATGTGGAGTACATGCCACTAAAACACTCATTCATAATTCATTATTAAAAAATCATAATAAAATAGGACAATTAAAATATCAGTAGTTATTGAGGGTTTTTTTCAACAGCCAATCATTATTATACAATTTAATGATATTTTACAGCACTTACACAAGCACGTTTAAATATTTATTCAAATTTCACTCAAATATTTGAAAATAGAAAATGTTACATTTTCATTGAAAAGGTTTTGTTTTTAAACTGTCACAAATAATACTGTAGTTCAGTAAATTGGTCAAGTGGGCAATCTGTGCCTATAATTAAAAATAGCCAAATACTGTGTGATCAACAAGCCTATATCAAAATCATGTATTAGAATAGTTTCTATTTTGATTTAGTTGAGCAAAACACTAACACACTAAGAAAGTCTAAATAAACGTAACTAAGCTATAAGAGGGATGATGAAAGTTAGCAGTGTTTCATTAACATTCATAAATGATGGGCAATGATAGAGCTGGGAAGAGAAAGGGCACAATACATGTATAAGCTGCTAGCCAAACCAGCCTTAAAGGACCCAGCAGTCAGCAGATACTCTTGTGAGTTTGAATAGCCTGACATGCACAAACAGAGGATGTTACCCTTGAACGAGGCAGAGGGGAGAGGGGCAGAGGGTGTTGTTGGTGGTGCTAAAGGCCTAAGCAGGTGTGACAGTTTTGAAAGCTTTCCCTGGACCAAAAGGTTTCACTAGCCTCCAAGCAATTCTAAACCACAGCTGACCTCAACACTTGCCAGTGCTGGCAGAGAGAAGCTGTGTTCACACAATATAAGAAAGATGATAATTTAATTATTAATAAATGCATATACATTATTATATTAATAAAAATGTATAAAATAATTTATTACATTAATGTAAAACAAATTTGTGTTGCAGTCTGATTAGAAATACATTTTGATATACAATGTCAAAACTGCAACCATAATGAATAAAAAAAGCATCAGACAAGCACTTACAAATTAAGTTTTATTTATATTTATTAAAACAGAGAGATAAAAGCTGATCATAATTACAATTTTAATATCATTTAGTCATATAAATGTTGTAAACATTTTCACCACTTAGTATAGTACCGCTTAATTTTTCTTTTTACTCCAGAGGGGGGCAGCAAACATTCTAGTATGTAGTGTGCTATCCCTTCATAATTTATCATGTGAAAGACCAGAAGCTTATGTAAACCTTTGTGGTTTTCTCCTATAATTACAACATACAAATTCATGTGTAATATGCTTCATGCTCGTCCATGATTAGAAAAATACAGTATGACAACCCCAGCTCTATTGTCGTGAAAGAAATTATATACAATAACTTATTATCACCAACATATGAGATTTCATCAACGAGAACTCCTTTTTGAATTTTGAATTAAGCAAAACAAAAAAATGCTAAAAACTTTCCAAGCAAAATGGGCGGTGCCGTTCGGTCTCAACGTCATTACGTCATTTCCGCTCCATTAAGTCATTCGCGCTCATCTCTGGCTTTTGTTCATCTGTTTCCAGCCGCACGCCGCACACCGGAGAAACGAAGCCATTGCGACTGTACAAAACGCGTTTATCAGCAGCAAGAGGCGGCAGTCACTCGTATGTTCGTGTAAAGTCTCACATTGCAATAAGTGGATACTATAATAGTCTCACCAGCGGACTTTTGGTGTGTTTTATTTTTTATTAACTTATTTACAAACTCGACATGGACACCGAGAGTAAATATCTCCCGCAGCTTCTGGCGGAGCGAGACAGTCTGGACTCATCTTTCACACACGCCATGAAACTTCTATCGGCAGGTAAAAAAAAACACCGTTGTTTTGTGAAAATGAAATGGAAGACGGAAGCATCTAATCGCGTAACTTTTTGGATGTAGATAGGACACGGCGTTTGAAGAGAATCAGCAAAAAAATCTTCGTAATCTAATAGCTTCTGGGACGGAGGGCGACCGTTACAAAAGTCTAGTTTGAGCAAGCCAGGGGGGTTCGTGTTTTTAGCGCAAGCTAGGCACTTGCTGCTGGGGCCATTTCTGGACGTTTCGTTGTGCATTTAAAGGTTTCCTGGATGATCTTGGATCGATGCACGGTTCTCTATTGAATGTGCTCTAATGTCATTTATCCTCCTCATCCCCTGGGCAGCAGTCCCATTTCCGCTCTAGTACAGTATGAGCCGTGTGCTGAAATAGGTTTCACAGTTATCGTGAACCAGTTTTGCATGAAGATTGTTTTAGAAACTTTCCAACCCAATCGGATGTTTTACATGCAAAGCACGTTCAGGTTGCTTTTCCTACTTAAATTATTATTAGATTTTATTTTCTAATAAACGCATCACACATTAAAACGGAACGCGTCTTAACAATTCCTCAATCATTGTCTTTGTTTCTAGTAAGGCATTCGTGCAAAAGGGGTCAACGTGGCGTTTCTTTGTATGTCTCAGCCTACATGCACTCCTCGTGTTTTTGTCTAGACTGAGATCTGGAAAGCTTTGGATGAAATCCGCCAAGATTGATCAAATGACATTGATGACGGATGAATCTATGTTTGAGATTTGTCGTAGCAGTGAAAACATGTTCCAGACCATGTGTCTTTTGGTGTGGGAAGTGTTGCATCTGGAGATGAAAGATTTTTCTTTGCTAAAGGAAATGTCTTTTCCTGGCCTCGTTTCACCACACATGTCTTATATCATCAGCCTAGTAGGAGTTTATCTGTATCTTGTGGATGGTCTGTAAGTAGATCCATAAGTTTTCTTTTTTGCGGATACATGTAAATGTTCTCTGGTGGCTGGACTCATTTAGCATTAATGCATTTAGCATTAAACTGGCCGAGAAAAGCCCTTTAGCAGAAACTGAGTATTGATTGATAATGTTTCCTCAGTGTCTTTGGGGTGAGCACTTTTATTTGCAACCTGCTGTGAACTTGATTTCGCCTTTGGGGTAAAATTACCATTTAGGTAGAAGTAACAAAGAATAAATGTGCCCTAAAATGTGCTTAAAAACTGGAATGATGAAATCAGCTTGTAGCTATTACCCATCCTGCGATACTGGGGATAATCACCTGGTCTGAATATAGTGCTTTTAATTGAGTTTATGATGAGTGCAATGTCTCATTGTTACTACTGCACTTATTAATTCACAGATTGTGTGGTGCATGTTACTCACTGAAATGTTTTGTGCAATCGGACCTGTCCAAATTCATTTATTTGTATTCTTTTATAGGAATAAAATGAGCTGTTTTGAGTGCTTCCTGTGCCGTGTGTGATGCATCCATTAAGCGTTGACCCTTTCAGGGGTTCAAACTTTTTGTTCTCTCTGTTTTTTAACTCTGCATTGGATAACAGGCAGAACTTTATGACTGTGCGATCAGCTGTGTGTATCTTTGAAATTCAGTTTGAAAAATATTTAATGATCTGTGTCATCAGTTAGACAAGGTGCTTGTTTGTCTGTTGTATATGAAATACAATTTTGAAAGTAACCCAATATACACATTGTAGTATGTTTGGTCTTTTCTTTATAAAAGTTTGTTTATATGATTTGCTGCAATTTTTGGAGTGAGTTTACATGGAACAACTTATTGTTTTACGTTGTGCCTTACAGAAATTGAGAAGGTTCAGAAGGGTGAGACAGAAAAAGATACAGAGAGTTACCTGGACCTCTTTACAACGAAAAACATCAAACTGAAGGAAAGAGTCCTCATACCAGTCAAACTGTACCCTAAGGTGAGTGTCTCCATGCTGGAGTGTGAATGTTGTGTGGTGTGCTTGACTGCTTGTGTGCTTGATAAGAGACATTCTGTACAGGGTGGGGGAAAATCACACCAAAAATTTGAAAGTAAGTAGACTTAAACAAGTTTATTTCAGGTTAAGAATTTCATTAGTACTGGAAAGGAGCCATTAGAGTGAAAAATATCCGGGAGCTAATGGATTCATGCAATCGCAGCTGGTTGGCTGCCTGCTATTAGCTTGTGCTTATCAGAGGCGCGTTGACAATTTTTTCCGACCTTTGATTACCAAAAACTTGTGAAAGGCATGTAATTTGTTTTAAATAGGCTTAAGATATTTAGTGAATGCAAATTTCTTTGTGCACATCATTTAGAGGCTCACCTTCTACTATTGAAAGCTTATAAGCCCGAGGCATTCAGGCCATTTTACAGTCCTCTACTATTTTAGACAGTATGCCTGAGTTAACATTTGACCTAGTGCGTTTTAATTCTTTAAATTTAGTTTGTGTGATTGGGAGCTGAATTTAAAGTCCTCTGCATGCCCTTTCAAAAATGCATTCTTGATGTTTCTCTGAGTCGGATATTAGATTGGTATGCAAGTTCTGTATGACTGGTTATGGCACTCAGTCGAACAGGCTGTTTCTGTGGAATGGCTTGTTAAGATAGACATGCATTGGATTGATAGAATATGGATGTGCTCTGAGAATGTCCATCTATACATTTTTCTTTGTGTAGATTTAATATTCCTACAGGCACAAAAGTATGTTACTTAATAACCTTAATGACTTTAGACTTGCGCTGTGACTTACACCTGTCAGCTGCACCCAAATAGCCATGTGTATTCAATAGCGGACTCTCAGTCTCTGTCTAACTACTGTTTGTTACCACAGCAGTAAACAGTGAATGTTTCTTTTGCTTTTGTTGAGTGGCATGCCTTGTTGGTTTTGTGTACAAAACCAGATGTTTTCTGTTGTCTCCAAAGTGCCATTTGTATTTTTCCTCCCGTTCTACTTGAGTATTTCTCATGCTTGTGGTCTGAAACCACCAAATGTTGGTGGTTTCTTTAGTTTAATTGGTAGAGCATTGAGCTAGCAATGCAAAGGTTGTCCTGATAAATTGTGTACCCTGAATGGACTGTAAGTCGCTTTGGATAAAAGCGTATGCCAAATGAATAAATGTAAATGTTATGCTCCACTTCATTGAGTAGCAAGAATTCAGCAAGACTCTTGCCTTTGATCTGCTTTGCATTCCATTTAATATCATCCTGTTCTGGGAGATCAAAACTATTGAGTTTTCAGTCCTTAAAAACAACTTCAGTCAAGCTAAGTGGAGCTCTATAGATTTCTTCAAACACTGAGTTGAATATTTTATTTTGTCTGTTGATTTGTGCAGTTTAACTTCGTTGGGAAGATCCTTGGACCGCAGGGGAACACTATCAAGAGGCTGCAGGAGGAGACTGGTGCTAAGATCTCGGTCCTTGGAAAAGGATCCATGAGGGACAAAACCAAGGTGCAGTGCGGTTTAAATTTTTTTTTGCAAAAATGACTTGGCCAGGGGCGCTTAATTTGTATTGCTGAAAAATTTCCAAGCTTTAAACTCAACGAATAAATGAATGCCGTTTTTGATGCCGCAAGGAAAGATTGTTTGTTTGATAGCGCGTCCTTACTGAGAATGAAACTTGAAAGAGAAAGTGTAATTTAAAACTCATTTTCCTTCTGTAGGAGGAAGGCTTGAGGAAAAGTGGAGAGCCAAAGTATGCACACTTGTCCATGGAGCTTCATGTGTTCATCGAGGTCTTTGCGCCTGTTCCTGAGGCATATCTGCGCATGGCACACGCCATGGAGGAGATCAAAAAGTTCTTGTTTCCTGTAAGTACTTTGAAATCATCTCCTTTTGATTTAGGGAAAGCATCCCAGGGACGTTAATTGGTCTGCAGTGAAGTGCTGATGTCATGTTTTATCTCATTTTTCTTTGTAGTGCTGTGATTTATACATTCCAAATAGGTCATTGTTTAACTCCGAACTGCCTGCATTGTCGGATTATAAGTGTATTCTTTTAGCCTGTTGCAGCAGATTAATATTTAATCTGATAAATCGGTTGTTTTCAAGTTAACTGTTGTACCTGAATAGTGCGACTGCAAGGTTGTGCAAAACAGAGTCTGTTTTCGCTTGTGGGCTATTCTGGCCAATGTGTTAACAGCCTCACATGAGAGCTGTGCAAGGGTTTCTCTAGCTTCTCCTTGTTACAGATGAGATGAGCCACAATGTCCGCACTGTTGTTCAGACATTTAAAGAAAATGAATCGTGTTGTGTTTGCTGTATGTGAGGCTGAGATGTTTTGGGCAGTTCTTGAGTTTTGTCATGTTTTGTCAAGTAAATGCTTCTCATTTTTGTTGCGTTCTTGTCGTGCAGGACACAATGGATGACATTTGCCAGGAGCAGTTTATGGAAATGAAGTATTTAAATGGGGGTCAGGAGCATGGAGGCAGAGGCCGAGGAGGTCCACCCGTCAGAGGCCGTGGAGCCCTGCCTCCTTCAGGAGCACCCAGGTATCCACATTTGCTTAAATCCAACATGTCTGCTTAGGCTGGGTATACATTACCGACCCTGCAGAACTTTGAGAACCTCCTATCAAATAGACTGTTTAGGAGATTACAGCAAATTTGTGGTAAATGTTGCAGAGGTCGTGGTTTGCCCCCACGTGGAGGCGCTCGTGGTGGACCCCCTCGAGGTGGAGCCGTGCGGGGAGCTCCTGCTGGAAGAGGCGGACCTCCAGCCCAGCCGCCCAGAGGAGCAGCTGCCCCGCGTGCACGCCCGCCTGCCCCTGCTCCACAGAGGATGGCTCCTCCCCCTCCACCTGCACATCCTCCAGCTCAAGAGACATACGAAGAATATGTGTGTTTCTTTACTAGCTTTGGTTTTAATTCAAATATACCTTCAAAGTTTCTGGTGTTGTGGATTAATTGGGTTTCTTTTGCTTTTCTCAGTCTTATGATGATAACTACACAGAGTCGACCTATGAATCCTATGACGGCTACTACACTCAGCCACAAGCGTAAGTTGATTCCACATTAAATGGTTTTTAGGCCTGTAAGATTGGGACTTCACAAGACCAATTTTTCTCAGAAAGATCAACTTTGCTTATGATTATTATGTTTTTTTGGAAGCATCCCAGTGTCTTTTAAAAGCATGTCTCAAATTTTCTTGGCTTCGTTTGGTATTTTTGGAAAATCAGGCTGTTTATCCTGTTTGAGAGTTGTGGGTTTGTGCAGCATTTTTCTTGGCACTGAGTTTTTAGCATTGCTTGTTTGTTTTTCCAGAGAACCAGAATACTATGACTATGGGCATGGGGAGACGCAGGAGGGGTACGAAAGCTACGGTAAGATTTTACTTAATATAAGATTTATAATTTAGGAGTATAAGTAGAATATTTGATATTTATAATATTAATATTTTAAGATTTTAATTTAATAAGCCTTTAACATTTTAAAGTTATCCTAAATTGATGTTGAGCCTTCTGTTTAAAAATAAAAAAATGTGACTTGCTCTGTAACATTATTCAAATTTTGTTTTGTAACAATTTAACTTTCTAGGCACTTCACTGTTTATTTACTGTTACGAACTCTGGTGTTAGTGTCCTAGATAAATTTCACAATTACTGTGCTATTTTACTATGTTAGTTTTTTGCTTGTCAAAGACCAGCTATTTACTCTCTAGTTAATTGTTGACAGTTAAGCTGTTTGCTGTTATCTCACACACTTGTTCTGTTTTTGTGTGTTTTCTTTAGCCCAGGATGATTGGAACGGCACACAGAGAGTTTCTGGAGGCGGGAAAGCTCCCCCTCAGAGACAGACTAAGCCTGGATACAGGGAAAACCCTTATGGACGATACTAAGTCTGACTAGCGGAACGTCACCCAACACGTCTCCATGACAACCCCATGTCTCCCATGGCAGCTCACGCTTTAAGCTACCCAACAAAAGTAATTGTCAGTTTGTTTTTAGTTTTTCTGTTTTTTTTTACTTCAGACTTTTTTTAAAGAAAACAACAAATCGGCATTTGATTGCCTCAAGAATCGACAGAACATTTAGAAGAGAGAGATTTTAAACATGGCTGTTTTGTTTTCTTTCTTTTTTGCCAATATCTCTTCCTCTGCTTATACCTACCCTGGCTTTTTTGCATTTGTCGTTGGTAAACGTTTATGTTCCAATGGATGGAAAAAAGTATTTAGTTGAAAGGTAAAGCCTAACAACTGTACAGCCACTTTCTATGTGTCCCAGGACACCAGTTTAATTCTTTAATTTGTGTTACGTTTAAAAACTCTGCTGAGCTGCGGTTGCAGATTCCCATGTAGGCTACATTTCAAAATTCTGTTTAATAGTAGCGTATTAAAATACCCTAAACTTAATGTCTGTTTTGTAATAAGGAATATAAATTATTGAAAGGAAAAATGTCTTTAATGATGCTTCCAACACATTGATTATTCCTCATTTGATTTAAATAGTCTTAAAAGCTGTAAATTTAGATTTAGGCCTCAATATTTTTTCCTTGTATTTTTAGAGTTTTGAAATATAGCCCAATTAGACGCTGTTGAGATGGACTGTCCTCAAATCCTTAATTTGTTAAAATAACATGTTACACTTCAAAACTGTTTTATAGAATAACCTGTTTGGCTACTTATGTTTAAAAGAAAAGAAAAAGATCTAACAAGTCAGATTATTATGGATGACACCATGCTATATAAACTGCATGCACAACTTGCTTAAAAAAGGATTTGGACAACAATCTCCACAAGGGTCATCTCTTTCTTATGTAAAGGGATACTGCAGCTAAAACTGACTTTATTGTACATAGTTTAAAAAAAGGAAAAAAAA
>JAZGTJ010003640.1:0-34417 GCA_036877575.1 Botia almorhae
TGTGCAATTGCTTTATTTAAATAAAAGAATGTCCAAGACAAAGCTATTAAGTTTCTTATTAGTATATGTACACTAGCAGTGGAATTTACTGCAATGCAACGGGCGCCACCTGAAATCTTGCCTAGGGACTCATTAGCAATAATGCGGACACACACCCCCTCGCTATTCATAAGGTATTAGTTTTAGTGAGAGGTGAGAAGGGTATGATGAAACTGTTTCAGAAAATAGAGACTCAATAAAGACAAAACATAAAACCATCTGCCACATGCTGTAAATGTAAATTTAACTATTATTATTTAACTAGCCTATTGTTGCTAAATATAAAATCAGGTGTGGTAGTTTACACACGTGTGCTAATTTTCTAGTATATTATGTTTTATCCATCAGGTGGATTCGGGAAGGCCCACTTGTGTTTGTGAAATGGATGGATACACAAAAGGGCTCTGTCTGTTCAACAATCCATGCTGCTTTCACTGGATACACTGTATGCAGAAGGATGAAAACACATGCATGGAAAACAACAGCTATTCCTTGTCCTGTAACTTTGACTGCCCTGGAGCTGAGCTAGCCTGGGCTAGCCCTACATACATATGTTTACGTGTACACTGTTATCCGTTTATATATATAAAAACCAGAATGAAAATATCTTCTATGGGCCATTAGGAGGCGAATGGTCCTCTAGGGGAGGGCCTTTATTTCCTCAGGTGTAAATCACATCAATATTCATGACCATTGACACTCCCTCGAATACAGTCTTTTTAACACCAAAACTGTCTTACAAAATGTAAATCAATCTATTGTTTTATGTGATGTGTGAGTTTTTGCTTCACAATGGTAAAGCAAATCATGTTTTACAGTATATCACATCCAAGGTCTTGTAAACAGATTTTGTGTGTGTTTTTTCTGGCCCTATTTTAGTAACTTAAAAAAGTATCCTTTTCATCTTTATGCATAAACACCATTTTCTCAAAAACACATGCAAGCATATGGTTGAGTTATTATTGTAGCACAGTTTGTGCTGTATACAGTGTAACCATACTTAAGCAATTAATAATGTTTTCAATGGCAGGGCCCCTTCATCCAGGGCCCCAAAACCCCCTCAGACTCCAGAGGGTTAAGAGATTTGCTCATTCTGATGATTGATCTCCCCTTTGGGTAGACCTTATGTGTCCACGGTTACAAATCTTTTTTCTATGGTGTAATTTTTTATATCTGTCTTTTATAGCCCTGAGGATGTTGTCTTTGTTTATGGTGATTAATTACTGCAAAGCAATTTTTTGGTTTACCTGTATTTACCTGTGTTTAGTCATCAGTCAATTGAATAAATCTGCTTAGCTGGAATGTCTTTTTTCTCCTTAACTTTGACTTAAGCATTACAATTACAGTAGTGTTGAGATGAACTGTAAAAATATTTAAATACAATTACAGATTTTATTTATTTTGCCTTTTTTGCATTTCAGAAAACAACATCTGGGCATGCTGCTGTACTCACGTACAACCCGGCAGACTGCACAACAGTGCTGACTGCACTACTGTGGCTTCAGCACCTGCGGAAATTTGACTCAGTTCTACACACTGATGCAGACACTATCTTATACAGTGTCCTGCAAAAGTATTCATACCCCTTGAAATTTTTGTCACATTAACCAAAAACTTAACAAATGTTTTTGATGTTTTTATTGAGATTTTATGTAATAGACCAACACAAAGTAGCACATAATTGTGAAGTAGAACGAAAATGATATATGTTTCCAAAATTTTAAGCAAATAAAAATTTGAAAAGTGTGTTGTGCATTTGTATTCAGCTTCATATTAAGAAATGTTCAATGATAAACAAATCATCATATTACAATGATTTATGATAATTATTTGACACTGAAGGCTGGAGGAATGATGCTGAAAATTCAGCTTTGCATCATTGAAATAATGGACATTTAAATACATTACAGTGTAACATTATTCCTGTATTTCTCATCAGATACATTAAGCCTTGACTAATTACTTTATTATAATATTTTATTATATACATACATACATATAGATATAGATACATACATACTTACACACGTATGTGAGTGAATGAAGTATGTGAGTGAGTATGTAAAAAATCACAACATAATAACATTAACTTGTGTATAATATATATGTATAATATGTACTATACAAACGCTGGTGTGTTTGTATAGAGTAAAATTACTCTATGTAATGTACGATGTGCAAAATTACTAAAAGTTAAGTGGCGGTACGTACAGTAAGAGCACGCAGGGGCGCCGCTCGCAATTTTGGGCCCTATGACAAAATATGAGGTTGGGCCCCCCTAGTAGTGTTATTACTAATAAAGCAGATCTCTGGGGGCCCCTAAAGGGCGTGGGCCCTTAGAATTGTCCTAACTTCCCCCCCCTTAGCGGCACCCCTGAGAGCACGATTAGAACACAAAAAAGTGCGGCTGGCGTGACCGCAGTTTGGTCACCGTTATGTTCTCGTTCTGCCACATACCCCCCAAAAATCTTCAGTGTTTTCTATTTAGCAATTTTACTATTGCTATAAAACCAAATAAGAAGGCTAAAAAATAAAGGATGCATTGCGCAAATTTAAAATTATCCATTGACATTTTGATGTCGGTTGTGGTGGCAGTCCGCCTTAAGCACAGTTTGACTCTGCAGCAGAGGGCACAGCAGAATACAAGACCGGATAGCATTTATCCGCGACAAAACTTAGCCAAATTAAACGTATACCCAAATTATCTGCAGCACTGGCATGCACAGGCCTTCTTAGGGGCAGGGGCGAAAGTACCAAATAACAAACAAAAAATACTTCAATGAACATCATGTGATTTTTATTACAAAATTTAAATAGTTTCTACAGAATTGTACGGATTTGTAATTGTACATTACATTAAAACACTTTAATGTACACTTCCTCACGATTAATTGGAATGTTTTTATTCTTTCTGTCTTTCCTTAGTATTCTATGAAAGCTTTTGATACAAATAGAATTCATAATGCATCAAACAAAAATAGGGGACGATAAAAATATTTTAAAATATTATTTACTTTTACTCTACCAAACAAAAGAGTGAGTTTTGTTAATGTTGTAAACTTTATGTTTGTTTTATATGGATGAAAGTGCTAGATATCATGACATCAAATCTATACATTTCTTACAAGTTAGAAAGTTTGACATTGACTTGGATTTCATTTCAGTATAGATGTATTGAGGAAGTGCTAAACAATATGCTTGTCATTGAATGACAAATGAAAAAAATGTTAGAAATGTGGCAGCTATATTTTCATTGTAAACATCAAATGTGAGTTATTCTTAATTATAGAGGCATAGATAAATTTTCTGTATTACCTGCTGCTCATGTATTTTAAAGATTCATGGGAAGGCAGAGTTGCCTGCTTACCTGCCCAAAGAAAACCAGCCCAAAGCGTCTTCACTTGTATTAATCTGAATTTTTTCTAATATAAGAAACAAAATGAATTTATGAAACATCAAAAATGGAAAAGGGTAACATAGAAAATTATCAAACTTGCCTCAGTGTCAATGTGACAGCTTACCTTTAAAAGTAACATTCCAGGTAAAGTCTTTCATTATATACAAGTATATACAGTACCTGATGTGGTTTAATTGTTTTCTTTGTTCACCCATCAGCTAGCACAAAAAAATATCATATTGGCCTTTTTATTTGTGACATAGAGGTCACAAATATCCTGAAATATTGTTTTAAAGTAGGTGTTTGAAACCAACACTGCACTTTATTAATGGCTGTTTTGTCTAACAATCAAACTTTTGACTTTGATGTTACACAGTAGTTACTGAGTTTGCCTTTAGTGACAACTTTTCCATATAACAATTCTAGAATTTGTCATTCCTGGGGGGCCCTGCACCTGGCCCCTAAAATTAGTACTACCTTTTACTCCAATAGTTTGGACAAGAATAAATTAATAATAATAATAAAATACATTTTATGATTGCATTAAACATGATTTTGTCAGGTGGCCAAATATCCATCACATTTTTTTGTTTTTTAAATAATTTGTATTTCACAGTTCACAGTAAATTCAGAGTAAAATCAATAACATGAAAAGTTACATAATTGTTACATAATTAGAAAACACAATTGTCATGACATACATAAGTAAAAAATTGGTTAAGAAGTAAACATTAGTTTTGGTAATGCAGGATCAGAATATATATGTTTTTTGGCATTTACATTTAATTTGCTGTTACCTGTTATCCTCAATAATTCAGAACAAAATTCATTCTCATGTCCCCTGAGTATGTGTGGATGTAGTAAGAGAATCAATATCCCGGAGACGTTGAGACAAATAAATAGCTGCTACAGCTTGTGGCTGTCTCTCACATAGTTTTATTGCGTTCTTATTTTTACAACAGGAAAGTTTAAGAAACAGGAAATGCACAGAAAAATACTGGTAGTGCAGTGATTAAACATTTTCCATCAAACCTTCAAAAATTCTGAATTTAATTTACAGCTCTTCAATTTCAGTTAGAATCATACTTCAAAAATGATCATAGTCTATACATCATTAACTTATTAGATTCAGGTGCTGGCTAAGCCACGATTGTTGATGAAAGCAATATTTAGCGACTAGAATGGCACAAATTCATACTGTAAAAATGTGTTTAATTTTAATTGAAAAAATAAGGTAAACCTGTTAATTGGTTAAATGTAAAAAAAACTTCATATATACAGTGAGAAACTGTAATAGGTTTAACAAGATATTAGCTTTAATTGTAGGGTAAAATAAAGTAAAATGTATGCAGGGATGAGCAGATACATACATTTGAAATATGTATTTTAAATACAAAGTACTATTTTGTGTTTTGGAATTAAAATACTTTTAATTTAAATACAAATAAATTTTGGTAGTATTTTGTTGTGGAAAGCAGGACGTGGTTTCGACGCCGCTGCCGGCTGAGAGTAAGGTTTGGAGACAAAATGGTTAAGGGAAACGCCTCCCTCGTAATTATTCCTAACAGCTCTTCTCTTTTGCAGTGAGTCAAGAGACAGGTCAAAACGGGGCTGCAGGAGAACGAGGGCGTGGGGGAGTGAGCGGAAAACGAGACGGTAACCGGAGAAATTCTGATGTTATTTCTGAACACTAAAAAGCCACGCTCCCTGACCGTGTTTTGTGACATTCGTTTAACGCCAAGGAATCCAGTGTCACATTTGTATTTTTAAAATACCAGTTAGCCTCTTTTTGGTCTGGCATGGAGTTGATTTCCTGTATCAACTAGTTCAGGCCAGCCAACATTAACGCACATAAGCTACAGCTGTATGAATCATCAAATACTAAGGACATTTTCTGCATTCCTGCAAGGAAATATGGAATAAGATAAAATAAGGACGCTCTTGATTTTTTTAAAGCTAAAAATGGAATATTATAGAGTGGATTCCACCCAGTTCCATTGGGTGGGAATGATGAATAGTTGAAATCTTTTGAGTGGTGTTTTTTAATAAGGCTGTTACTATTGCTACTGCTCAGGCTAAGGGTTAGTAGGGTTACTTTACTTTAAAATCTGGTATGTAACCCAGTACAATTTGTCCTTTGAATAAGAAAGACTTTAAATAGTGCATCTTGTTTAAAGGAGTTAAAACTGTATATGGGTGGACAAGATTGCATTGATGGAAGAAACTAAGGCATGTCCAGTGACCAGCCCATTTTCCTCCTTTCAACAGGCAACGGCAAAGACAACAGGCAATGAAATCCATCAGTTAGGCTTTGCTATCACTCACTAATTTATTGTAAATAAGCAGCTTGGAGTCAAGTACAATTTAAAACCTCTTCCATCTTTCTGAAACAAGTTATGTGAGATTCATAAATCGTTGTATATTGTGTTGTTTCTAAAGTTACACTATTGTTAGATTGTCAGAGAAGAAAAAGTATTGTATTTTATACATGAAGTGGAATATATTTGGAATCATCCAATAGCCATTGTTGTGTGATCATTGACTTGCAGTGTTTCCATATTAAACCACTGCTGTGTATATAGTAAAATAGGCTTCTTCTAATTATACATTATTGTTTTATATACATTTTTATGTGACATCCGTAGCATGGGTGTACATGGGTTACAGCAAGAACATTTCTTGTTCATACCGCCCCCTCTGAAAACATTATTATAATGTTATGTTATGTACGGTATGCATAATAATAATAATGGTCTTTAAAGTAGACCATTATTATTTTTCATTTTGTTTTTTTCATTACTTTGGGGAGAAATGTGACCCAAAATGTGACAATGTTTTCATAAGATAACACAGCTTGCTTAGCTTCTCACCTTGAAACAACATACTGCACTTTCCATTATCTTTGTATAATGACCTCAGATATAGATATAATACACACATGAATAAAATTTCTCACAAATAAGTACAAAGCCTATAGAAGAGGAGTGAGAGGAAGCATTTTACAGAGGTATGAAAGAACAGGAAGGTTTGCATTTAATAGCATCTCAAGCTTCTCTCCCTTCATAAATCTTTACATTCTGAAAACAATGCAAAAACACAATAAGCACACAGTAAATCTTTGCAATGCATGAATCAGAAGATGCAGTCCACACCCAAAGCTAGATAAATAAAGAGCCGAGAATACACTGACTTTGTAAATCTATTTTTATAAGCCAGTGCAGTGTGGCTACCCATACAACAATGTCTGCTGGAAAACACAGAGATGGTGGAGAGTTTATTAGTCTTTGCAGTGAGGCAGACTTCATGCGCAGCCTTACAGAATGTCCCATGACCTGCTGTTGGCGTCCCGTGGGGTTCAAAGCATCTGCCACTCAAAGGCAAACATGACATTGAGAACCTCCAGGCTTCGGGCGATTTCTTCCAGTATGCAGTGCTGCTGCCACATATGGAGCAACTTGCGGTATCTCTCTGGACACAGATGCAGTGGGTTCCCACGCCTGCAACAGCACAATGGAATACAGCGTTGTGTTAGTATCAGTAAAGAATCTGTTGACATGCATGATATTATCATGTTGGTAATATTAATTGTTAGCATATAATACCAGGGTTTCGCTAATGCAAACAATAAACTCTATGCCAAGTTTTATACATTATGAATCTACAAAAATTCAACAGAACAGAATTCATTTATCCATGTGAAAATCTCTTATATTAAGATGGCCATGTTATTTTCAAAGACCAACTGCTAGTATGCGCTCATACAATAGTTAGAATGAGAGTAAGAACAAATTATTGTGTGTTTGGGTAAACCTTTTTTTGTTCACATAAGTATGCAACTTGTATGTGAATACAAGTTGCATACTTATGTAAACAAAAAAAAGTAAATGAGACCCATTATCTATATAAATTTATATAGATAAAACTAATTTTATTATAAAATTAAATATTATTTAATTGGTCTAACAGTGCTGTCCAAAATTAGCATCTTGGTGCATAGTTATTCTGCATTTATACAATATACTTTACCCAAGCTGAGGATCAGTTTCTCCATAGTCATCTAGGTAAGGAGCTGGATATGGACTGCCTCGTGTCTTACTGGCCATCAACACAATCTCACACTCTCTAACCCTGCTCAGACAAACAGAAATAACATCTTTAGTGGAATTTAGTAGTCATTTGGTAGACACTTTTATCCAAAACACCAGACAATAAACATAAGGTGCAATTAGGTTCTTTGATCTACACGCAGTAATGTCAACTGCGCTGCCAGGTAAGTATCTACAGCGCAGATACTTACCTGGCAGGGGTGACACCATGCACAGGAAGGTGGTTCACCCAGGGCAAGGCTCAGCCATTGCACTCCGGTTGTCCTGACCCCTGCGAATTCCCCAAATGTGGGAATCTCGACTGCATAATTTCTGGTAGCGGGGGACTGTGTTTGCGCTCTCCCCTGATCGTTTAGGGGCAGTTGTGGCCTTTAGGAGCAGTTGTGGCCTTTAGGGGCAGCTGTGGCATACAGGGGCAGCTGTGGCATACAGGGGCAGCTGTGGCATACAGGGGCAGCTGTGGCATACAGGGGCAGCTGTGGCATACAGGGGCAGCTGTGGCCTACTGGTTAGTGAGTTAGGCTTGTAATCAGAAGGTTGCTGGTTCGATTCCAGCACTGGGGGGTTGCAACTGAAGTGCCCTTGAGCAAGGCACCTAACCCCCAATTGCTCCCCGGACACAGTAACGTGCTGCCCACTGCTTCGGGTGTGTGTGTGTTCACTTCTCACCAGTGATGGGTTAAATGCAGAGGTCACATTTCGGGCATGGGTTACCATATCTGACAAATAGGTCACTTTCACTTTTAACTCACGTCTATTTCCTTATTGCTGTGTTTGAACATTTACAGATACAGATACCAGCCCACCAGATACCAAATTTAACCATTACACCACCACAAAACATATTTCAACCACACTTGGCAAACTGTCAATTTGGTTGTTAACCATCTTATGCAACTAAGTAGGCATTTCTTTACAAACAGAATGTACATAGTAAATGGCACCTTAGAAACATTCCCACTCCAGCCCCACAGGTGGCAGCGTGGGCTGTACATGCTCCCACATCCTCCCCGTTCAGCTGCACCTGACAGCAGGGACTCTGTGCACACAGCATGGCCCCACAGAGTAGACACAGAGTTGGGTGCTTACGCTCGTCATCTGATGAGTTTGGGCATCTACGCGAAAAACGGTGATGGGCAGAAAATGTTTAATTACAAGTAATATTTTAATTTAAATAATAAAATTCACATTATAGACTAAATCTGTAAGACAATATTTTTCCCTCACTAATTGCACATTGTGGGAAGCTTTTATGAAACACACTTACTTAAAGTGACTTGCTTGGTTTAGCAGCACACTATAGTCCTCTGGAAGATCTATTAACCTGTTTCTCTTGCGAGGATACCTGAACATGAGTTAGAAATGCATATACATTTCCTTTTAATGATGAGACATTATCTTTACAAATAAAGAGGAGAGAATATCATCTGACCTGATGATGTGCACTTCACCTGTAAGGGCTTTGGATATGGCTGTATTTTCACACCACCTGAGTTACAGACACAAAACAATATCTCCAGCATTTTTAATCTCAATTCCAGCTATCCATTCATTATTTACTTGGATTGAATGGCTGCCAGTCTTAAAACGCAATATGCCACAAGCTATATAAACCTTTTATACCTTTTTATTAAGGGGGTAATGACATCCCTGTGGTCCTGAAACAATTGAAACAGGTTGCAGGGCAAAGCGAGATAACTACAGATCAGTGGCAACTGACTCTCAGCTGATTCTGTAAAACAATAGCTTTTGGTAAATAACCTGTTTGTCTATTTGTCACCTTCTAACTGATCAGTGTAGTTTGTAGTATTATGCATTTTAGAACAGCAGTGTAACCTTCCCCATACTTTCAGCTTTATAAAAACTGCCTTGGGTAATGGGACTGAATATATACAAAATATATACAGTTTAGTATATAAACCAGACTAATTTATTGTAGCATAACAATCACAATTGGTGTAAAGTGACCTGCAATACTAGACAGTTCCTCTGGAGGGGGCACTCCTGTAAGGCAATTGAAGAACAGTGCAGCACAGCGCAGGAAAGGAAGAACACCTCTCTTTACTGCCTCCGCAACTGTGGAGCCAGAAACACCAGACCGCAACCTGAGAGACAGAGAAGACAGAGAGAGGGAGAGATATAATGCTACACCTTTTCAAGTGTTTCTATTGTTTAATCACTTTAATGTTTTGAATGAACAAATAGTGAACATGCCTAAAATGTTTGCTGGTGCATTTTACAGTTTTTATATTTTCTTCTATAATGCAAATACATTTTAACTATGGCCACTATGGTTGATTATGATCTTTTTATAATACTTAGAGCAACCTGTGCCTGAAAATAAGTTATCAACCTGTGACCCAACTACCTATTCCCTGTCAGCTTTTTGAGTATGAACTCACCCGTCAGTGTGTTGAGACACAAGAGAGTAAAGTGCTGCTGCAGCCTGGGCCTCATTTTCCTCCTCTGCTCTTTCAATTACACCACAATCTGACAACACACAATGATAATTGTCAAAATAAAATGCTAATCACAAAGGTAATTTTTTCCAGATAAATGTCTGTCTGTATATACCGTGTGAAGTCAGCAGGACCTGCAATATATGTCCCATAGTGACCAGGTGCAACAGGTGGAGGTGATTGTATGCTGTGCTGATTGCTGAAGGTTGCAGCTTAACAGCTGCTTCCTGGTAAACCACTGGGATTGACAGAACCAGCCCCACCTGAGCAGACCCATCACAACATACTTAGGTCATTACAAAAGGGTTATTACAATACACTAACTAAAAAAATAACCAGCAAAAATTTTGCTTTGCTTATAGACAAATTGAGAAAATTCCCTACTTGCTAACTAATAATATGCTCTGCTATTGAAACACTGCTCTGCTATTGAAACATTGCTCTGCTATTGAAACACTGGTCACTCCACTACACACATCGGATCATTTCCTTCTCACTCTCAACATCCAAATCACTCTCCTGCATGCTCTTTAAAACATTTTCTTTCCTCTTTCCTCTGTCCTCCACCTGTCCTCCATTTTCAACACTCTCTACTAATTACTTTGTTGCAGTTTTGTTGAGGAAGAATGTAGCAATCAGTGCTCAATTCACCACACCTCAAACTGACATACTTATTACGCAAGCAACACCAGAAACACTCACTTTTTTTTCTTAGCTCTCCGAGTCTGTGGTCTCCAAACTCATGTCATCTAGCCATCCTACCACCTGCCTGCTCAATCCCATTCCATCTCATCTTTTTAAGCTATTTCTCCAGCAGTCACACCAGCACTTACTCATATAATTAACACATCTCTTCACACTGGTATTTTCCCCACTACATTTAAGCAGGCTAGGGTAACCCCACTGCTAAAGAAACCCAACCTAGATCCAACACTACTTGAAAACTACAGACCAGTATCCCTGCTTCCATTCATGGCCAAGATTCTGGAAATAGTCGTGTTCGGTCAACTCTCTGCCTTTCTCACCCAGAACAACCTCTTGAATAACAACCAATCCGCTTGAAGAAAGGTCATTCGACCAAGACTGCACTGCTCTCGGTTGTTGAAAACCTCAGACTGGCTAAAGCGGACTCCAAATCGTCAGTTTTTATTCTGCTGGATTTGTCAGCTGCTTTTGATACTGTTAACCACCAGATCCTGCTGACTACGCTCAAATCACTAGGCGTTACAGATACTGCACTCCGGTGGTTCAGATCTTACCTCTCTGACAGGCCGTTCAGGGTGTCTTGGAGTGGAGATGTGTCCTAGACACTGGGGTGCCACAGGGCTTAGTTCTTGGACCACTTCTCTTCTCCATCTACATGGCGTCTCTAGGATCCGTCATTCACAAACATGGCTTTTCCTACCATTGCTATGCTGATGACACCCAGCTCTACCTTTTTTTCCACCCTGATGATCCCACGGTACCGACTCACATCTCAGCCTGCCTGACAGACATATCGTGTTGGATGAAGGACCATCACCTTCAACTCAACATTGCTAAAACAGAAATTCTTGTAGTTTCACTCAACCCATCTCTTCATCACAACTTCTCAATCCAGATTAATGGGTCAACCATTACTCCATCCAAGACGGTCAAAAGCCTTGGAGTAATGATTGACGATCAACTGAGCTTCTCTGACCACATCTCTAGAACCGCTCGTTCCTGCAGATTCGCCCTCTACAACATCAGAAAGGTCAGACCCTTCCTATCGGAACATGTAGCACAACTCCTCGTTCAAGCTCTTGTTCTCTCCAGACTGCAATGCTCTCCTCGCGGGGCTTCCGGCTTGTACTATCAAGCCCCTGCAGTTGATTCAGAACGCAGCAGTTAGAGTGGTCTTTAACGAGCCTAAAAGAGCACACGTCACTCCGCTGTTCATCCAGTTGCACTGGCTGCCAGTGGCTGCTCGCATCAGATTCAAGGCTCTGATGTTCGCATTCAAGGTGATTACTGGATCCGCACCTCCTTACCTGCTCTCACTTCTTCGCACTTATGTGCCCACCAGAAACTTGCGTTTAGCTAATGAATGTCACCTTGTGGTTCCACCCCAAAGAGGAAAGAAATCACTTTCCTGGACTCTTACTTTCACTTTGCCCGGTTGGTGGAATGAACTTCATAAATCAGAATAGCTCATTAGCTGAAAACAGTCATTAGGTGTTTTCAAGAAACGACTAAAAACTTCCTTGACTAATCAACTAACACACCGCCACTACCTCTAAATCTTTTATTTTAAAAAAATGAATTGCCTTATACTGTGCTGGAATACCTGAGACCTGTCTATAGCACTTATTCATTGTTGCTCTTATAGTTGTTGAAATTGCTTTCTTGTCCTCATTTGTAAGTCGCTTTGGATAAAAGCGTCAGCTAAATGACTAAATGTAATATGGTATATTTTTCACAATCCAATTAGATCCTTAACAAAATTAAGTCAGTTCTACGTTATTTCCCACTAAATATTCTTTCACTCATAAATATATCACATTCTAAATGTAAATGCTTAATACACATAAAATGCTTTGTGAATGTAGCATCGTGTTCACTTTAATTCCAATGTCCAGTAATTTACTCACCAGCAGATGAAAGAAATCTAACTCTAATATGGATAGGGTGTCTTCTACATTTGAGACAGGTAACAAGACTAGACAAAAATAAAAACATTGCATTAAAAAAACATAAAATCTATAAATATCTCACTATCTCTCTTTTACAAACACAACACACCTGCTAGCATATCAGCAAAATGTTTCTGTACGACAGCTTGACTGCTCTTCAGCCTATGAGCTGCTGAAAACTGCACCACAGCTTTGAGTCCAGCATGCTGTAAAAAAAAGTGTTACAAATCAAGCCCAGATAAAACAACAACAGCTGCGTTCTCATCTTTATCAGATGAATTAAAACACACCTGTCTGTTTTGGAGGGAACCAAACAGAGCTTTGCCCTCTTTCTGCAGCATGTTCTCTACAGAGGCACAAGAGGAACTTGTGAGGAACAGTATCTAAAAACAATAATCAGTGGAGATAAGAACAGAAAAGGGCATTACCAGTGGCCTGGATGGTGTAGGCGCAAGTGTTCCAGCACATAACAGGCACATATGGACACAGGTCATTGGGGGCAGTCTGCAGACCAACCCTGTGCACTGTGGTTGCACAGACCCCCAGCATCTCTGTGATACTGCGAGAGAACTTTGGCCTAATTAGAGAATGACAGCTTGGGTTAATTTTGTTTTATTATGCTATTTATGTTTCAAGATAATATGAATTCAAAACTACCCTTGTTAGTATTTTTTTATATTAAATATTCTGAAAAATATGCAAGTCAAAAATGCACACAGGTTTAGAGTGTACTGTGTGGTTTTCAGGGTGTTGCTATGCAGGGTGTTGGAGATGACTGCTTAATATAGGCAAAAAATAGCTTGCCTTAGCCACTAATAACAGGCCAATGCAATACCCAGTCAAATTCGGATGTAAAATATAAGTTTCAGTTTTACCTGAAAATATGCCACGTTACAGAAATTTAGAACAGCATGATATGAAACTGGCACTTCATAAACAGACCCTTCAGTTCAAACACTCACGGTTCTTGAACTCCAAAACTAAGAATAGATCTGAAATCAGCTTGTCCCTCTTCAAAAAGAGCAGTTGCCTGATCTGCTCCTTGTTCATTGTTACCATCTGTAAAGGCCCCCGACAAAGCAATATGATTTAAAAGACAGTCTATTGTGTTTTCTGAAAAGATAAAACCAGCAGACAGGAATCACTATGGATTCTCACCAGCTTTTTGTGCAGCTCTCAGCCCTCTGACCCTGGAAGACAAAATCTGAATCCAGCACACAAGAGTGAGATGCTGACCGACTAATTCAGCACTTTCACTGTAAAAGAGTAAGAGAAAGAGGGACAAAGATTTTATGTTAGTCATATTGTAAAAACCAGAACCTCAGTGGCGCAAATATAACAATGTTGACATAGGGGTTGTACTAGTTGAGTTTGCTGGGCTCCACAGGGATCAGAGGAATAACAGTGTTACACAGGGACTTGCAGAGTGGACACATGTATTCTCCATTTTCCAGGTCTATAAGGAGCTCTGCATGCAGCCGATTTCGAGTGGTGTTTTGTATAGCCTCAAAGTATCTGTGAACAGAGACCAAAACACAGCATGTGTCTTTCTACATGTCCAGGGTATTTCACAACAAATGTTATGGCAAACTTTCTTAGGCTAGTTCACACTTCACATTCAATGTGCCAGGTTTGACAACTGGTCAACAGTTGTTGACAACTGGTGACTTACTGCAGTGCCACATTTACATGCCTGCAAGCTTGAATGAAATTTTGGAACTCTGATGTAGATTTTTAGTGAATAAAGCATATAAATAAAGCATCAGGTATTGTGATTTTAACACTAACTTACTTTTGCCAGCAGGTGGCATGCATCACATGACCACAGCTACCAGTATGTGTACCCACAGCCAGATCAGGAGGCATAAACAGAGGGTAGTACTGTTCTGTTGTAAAAAAAAATTAAAGGTAATCAGTCTTAATGTCCTATTAGTTCTGCAATGTTTGCAACTTTAACAAGGTTAACTGTCAATGAATCATCAGAAGTAAATTGTGCACTAACCTTTGGCAGAGAGTGTCTTGCCCCGACACTGGGTAAGAACAGTAGATCTCTGCACACAGGCTGTGAGGACCATGGCGGGTGCCTGAGCTTGAACGTCCTGCTCCTCCTGACACAGTATACAGGTCAAAGCTTTCCAGTCTGTGGAACACACGCCCTTCTGAGGCCCCACAGCCACTCTTTTGTCATCCACATCCATTCCACTGCAACACAGAGATCACATGAAAACCTTCATAAGGTGACATAATGTGTACACTGGATAGTTAGTTGAATATAGTTTCTGCAAATGCCTGCGTTATATTCAAACATAGTAACAGTAATGTTTTATTAGACTAGGCTTTGTATCAATAGTTTTGGTATAGAATGAAACAACCTTTTTAAATAGGGAGTGGCAGTGACGGCAAAAAGAAAGAGAAAGCAAAAGTATAAAAGGCTAAAAAAAACTGGAGCAAGAGAGTGAACAATATAGAAAAATAAATATTAACCAGCACATTAACAAAATAGTCAAGTGTTCACAAAAAACAAAGATAATCTTCAGACTAAAAGAATGAAAGAGTGAAATAGCATAAAAGCAAAAAAGAAGAATGAAATAAAAGGCAAGAAAAAGAACAAGAGCAAGAAAGTGCTCAGAAAAGTGTTAAAGACAAATACAAAATAATACAAAATACAAAAAAAAGTGAGAGTAAAATAGCAAAAACAATATACTGTATATTAAAGATGAAAGAAAAAGGAAGAAACTAAAAAAGCAAACAGAAAGCTAAAAAGAAATAAAAGGAAGGTAAAGGCCGAAAGCATGCACGAAAGAGAAAAGAAAACGTGAAGGGTGAATAGAAAGAGTGTGAAACAGCAAAAGAGACTATACCATGAAGAAAGTGAAACAGCAGAAAAGAACAGAAGCATAAACGATAAAGTGAAAGAAAAAATAAGTAGAATATCGAATATATGTGAAAAATCTGAACAGCTCCAAAACTGTTTGCTTAATAAGCGACAGAACAAAATGGTTCGATGTGATGATACTTTTGAATCTAACAACAGAACCTCATGGAGCTATTCACACTGAGCAGGATCAACTGTGCCGCAACAAAGCAAGGTGTTTCTTTTGACTAGTTCTCCCATCTCTCCGCAATAAAACAGACCATCCAATTAGATCTGATCTTTAGAATAGCCGCTACTGTTACCCAAAACTGTGAGATGGTGGCACTGAGCCATCAAACTAAACTCTAGCAGTAAACACACGGAAGAAGAGTCAGGACGGGTGTATATACACTACTAATGTTTTATATATTTCTCATTATTATTATTGAGAACAATATAAATACATATTTTTATTTATCCGTGCTTACGCTTGTTTACATTTTTCTATGCACTGCATGTTTGCACTGCAGGATCTGGGAACGATTTTAGTTCTACAAATGCCTTTTAACTAAGAACTAAAGGAACTAAACTACATTACAAGTCGTAAACTACAAGGAACTTAACTATACTACTTTAGAGAAGGGTCTAAAAATGCTCTTAGGAACTATTAGTGATGTATAGGTGTATGTTGATTGGCTAAATGGCATACAAAACACAGGTACCGGCCATTTTTTAAAAGCTGTGTTAACACAGTTTATATTTACTCCATAAACATTTTAAAGTGTTACAAAACATAACCATACAATCACAATAGCAGCACGTACCTTTATTATAAAACTAATTTATTCCTTTAGAATGAACTAATGGTTCTCAGGGAATCGCCCTGGTTCCTATAGTTTCTGGAACTATCTGGTGTGAAAGTGGCTTTTAAAATTCCATTGCTCAGGGTCCAGTGTTCTGAAGCTCCAAAAAGCACATGCATCCAACTTTAAAGTAATCTGAATGACATTGTTGGTTAATATATGTTTTCTGAAGGGAAACAATATATTTGTGAGAGAAAAACATATTTATTAAAATAAATAATTTGAGCATATTTAGCAATCGTTATGTCACGTATCCATGTAAACAAACACATCACTGCTCTAAATTTAATATGGTGGCCTGTCGATAATGTCAAATAGAATTGGTTCTCGTTTGTCTCGACATTAGTTGTGCTCAGCTGAAGAAAAAGTCATAATACATTTGGGATAGAATGAGGCTAAGTAAATTATGAGAGAAATTTTATTCTGGGGTGAATTAATACTTTAATAATATTATTACACAATTACACTATGTACCACAAGTACATTTTAACCATTTTTACCTATTACATGAAGAGAAAAACAAATACAGGAAAAGTAAAAGCATTAGAAACAGAGCTACTTACCTCTCTAGAGATGCAACGGTCTCGTTCTGGCTTGAGCTCTCTGGCACATTGTCATAAAGCATCTTGTTTGACTCTATGAAGTTCTTCTGCATTGCAGACATCTGCGCCATGATCTTCTGCCTGTGCGCCTTAGCAGCCTCTGCCTTTCTCTTCCGCTCTGCTTTCTCTTTATCCTGAACACTCTAAGCAGAAAAATTAAATAAAATCACACTGTAAACACTTCAAAGGGATGGAAGTTTAATGACAAGCTTTTAAACAGAACTCAAGTGATATTTAGATTACCTCCTCAGACTTGCTCTGATCGACAGGAAATGAAGCAACAGGCCCAAATTGCTCCCGAAGGCACTTCACCACCTCAAACATCTTTTTGTAGAAACATTCACATTTTCACATCTTAAATACCAAATATCATTTAAATACATGCCAAAATAAATTACTTGCCCACATCCATACCTGTAAATTCCATGCAATCATGTCTTTTTGAGCTTCAAGGGAAGGTAAAGACTTCATTTTGGTTAGGAAGTGGAACAAGGATTTGCCATGTTCTGAACCAACTTCTGAAAAGTCAACAAATTTGCATCTATCAGCAACATGTAAAAAGGACAATGCAAAAACAGAAAAGGTAAACGTAAATATACTATTTACAGCCTGCTGACTAGCACAGTATTTGGTGCTAAGCAAAGCCCATGTTTAATAAAAGTAACTCGAAAACAACCAGGGCTATTTTCTGTTAACCATCTTTACATACTCATAAGTGAAATTAATGTAATCTGTGTGATTTTATGCTTATTAGAGTACACATTGTTAGCCTGGCAACACAATAATGTCAAACTATATTGGAATCATTTTTAAGATGAGATGCTGCCTATGCAGAGCATTCCAAAAGTCACTTACAGAGTGCCAATTACAGAGTGAGGATAGCATTTTAGAAGACAGCTGACTATCTAGGCAGTAGATAACACAGAAGCTCATTGAGCTTTAAGGCAGCCAATGAGACAAAGGGTTCTTACTTTGTGCTTTAAGACTAAAATCAAAGGTCACTTCTTCAGCACTACTGGCTTGCAGCCGTGTTCTTTCTTCTAGAAGTGCCTGAGCCACAAGATGCAGCGCCTGCAGAAACACACAGGCCTTCTGATAAGTTAGATCCTATTTCAACAGAAGTATAATGAAAACAGCAACAAGCAATCTAACATTATTAGAAACATTAATTATCCTAACAGGTATATGGTCTTACAAAATAAATAATCTTATCAATTAAATCTCAATACAACTAAATGTTGTAGCTAACACAAATTAGCGTAAAGAAAGTCAGTGACTGATTAGAGTCAACATTTACTTTCATTATGTATACATTTCATTGTTTCATTTACTTTACTTTCATAAATGTTTATTAAATATTTTTCCTTGTGTCCCATTAATAATAGAAATTTGCATGGGATTTTGTATTGAAAATAGGGAGACATACAAAGAAAGATATCATGGTGCATAAACAGCCATACCCTCTGGATCATGGGTTCAGTCCATTGGTTGGAGTGATTCTCCACTGCTTTCTGGAAAACTCTCCTCAAAACGTGGATGAAGATGTCACAGCAAAGCAGGCGCACTATATGTGAGAAGGCTGAGCAGAAAAGCGGGGGCACTGGGGGACCCAGTACTAATATGGTAGAGCAGCATTAATCAGACTTTTGTAGCACAAGCAATACAAACATTTCTCTAGATGTTTGTTATACAAATATATAACCTGACATTAAAACTACTTTTGTTACTGGCTTAAACAAATTAGATTTAAATTATTTGGAAAAAGTGCGCAAACATGCAATACAGCTCACTGTGTTATGAGGATGAGCATTTACTTTATTTTAAAAAAAATTCAAAGCAGGTGTATGATGTTTATGTAATATGTTACTAAAACTATACCAATAAATGGCTAACCCCCAGTCACACTGATATTATTTTAGGTAAAGCGGTCAAAGAAAACCCAACATCTTAAGGGGTTATGTAAATATGCCTGGGTGTTATGTAAACATAATGCTCAAAATATTACATAACACACAGTATGTAATTTGACATTATACTGTTCTGATTTAAAAACTGTTTGGAGCATTTCATGGTTTTGAGAGTGCATGAAAAAAAGGGAATTTATTTCACAAAAAAATCCTTCTGGTTTTACATAACGCAATGAAATTCCTACATTTTGGGTGCCTTAAGTATCCAAAACACTGAAAAGGACAGCATACCTTTATCACTGCCCTCCTGGGTTCTCCTCTTCTTCTGAGCCTCTTCTGCCTAATAAAAAATGCCAAAATCAAAAAACATTTCCTACTGTTTCATGCTCTGTAGAGCCTCACTATGTAACTGGAAGGATGAGATTCTGTCAAGTGAGATTTGGCAATGCGATGAACAGATAAACAGATCATGTACCTTACTATGCTGAGGTCTGGAATAATGATAGAAGAAGGGGTTAAACTCTTTCAGCCATTCATTCTTCAACTCATACAAGCCATGGCCTGAAATTCCGGGTTTTCTAGAAAAAGTTTAACAGAGAGTTGTTTACAAAATAATGTTTACTGACCTTTTTTTAATAGAAATGCTAACATTGAATAGTAGTATATGCTAGTATATATAAAGTTCACCAAACAAAACAAATTCTGTCTTTATTTACTCACCCTCATGCTTTTTAAACTTTTGACTTATTTTTTATGAAACAAAGAAATAGATATTTGAATTAATGTATTAGTAGCTTTTTTCCTCGCACAATAATAGGGGACTGAAGATTTCATGTTTAAAAAAAGAATACATAAACACCATAAATGTGTCAATTTATTGATAATCTTTCCACCAATCATATAGACTTATTTAACTTGTATGGTGGTTTTTTAAACTATTTGAAACTTATAAGTACTACAACCCACACACTGTAATTAAAAAACAGAAATTTAAAGAAACAGTGACCAGTTTTAAAATTCCTTTTAAGAAAGTAAGTCTTACAGGTTTGAAAAAAATATAAGGGTGAATCCATAATCCTATGACAACTAAAAACTTTTAAATGTACTTACTTGAAGGTGGCAACCTTAGATATGACTGTTTCAAGCCCTGTTTCATTGCTTTCCTGTGATTCAACAAAAAAAAGACCATAAGACAGCAAACCCACATCAAACATGCCATTTAGGACAGAAGCATTTTCACTTTTGGGGCAAATTGTGCCTCTTTTGGGCTTCCTTGGAGCCAACGGCCAAATGCTTTAAGCCCGCTAATTATCCCTGGGCCAGGTACAATATGAGTTAGCTAAATTGCAAGGTTTTAACGCAAGTACCACTGAGGCCCACTTTTATACACATTCTGTGACCAGCGAATTTTAGTTTTGTATTCAGTCTTTAAATGGTGTAAAGTTTACAAAGTAAAAAAGGGTAGCCTCCCAAGCATTGGGACTATTGTGAAAGCACAACGTAATTGTCCTGCTCACACTCCGCTCATGGGGGGACATTTACACCAGAGTGGCATATTAATGGTATGAGACTACTGTCTCTAGCTGACCATTAGTGCCCTGGCTCGCACTGGCTAGACAGTGGGAAAGCTGTTAGTTTAGCAAATACATTAAATGTCTTACATTTTCAGGCAAACTTTTGAGCAGGCTACTATGAGCCATGGGTTCAATACACAGCAGATGAATGACCTCCCTCATTGTCACATCTTCTTTATTCACATCACTGATTCCAGGTACATATCGTTCACCTGCATATTTAAAATTTATAAATATGCATTATATATACATAAAGCATTTCATAACATATCAATGACCTAAAAAAAGGATATACATAGCTGCCATATTAACAATCAACTTAACTGTTGAACAATAACTCATCAAAAGAGAACACAAATCATACAAGCATAAACTGTTAGTTTCAGTATGAATGTATTGTTCTTTTCAATTGTTCTCTATTGTTCTTTTGTGGTCAGGTGAGAACTTGCCTACAATAATGATTAACAGGTAAAGCATCTCCTCTGTTAATCTATTCCACTGTTTTAGCACCTCCTGTGTGGCGAGAAAGCACAAAAACGATTTCTACAACAGTAGTTATTTATTTAACCTGTCTACAGCAATATTAATTAACAGTATAACTTTGAAAAAATGAAATAACACTGTTCTTATTTTATTATTTATCTACGCTGTTATTGATTTGCATTATCAAGTTTACTCACCTGATCCTTACTGGAGCAGTTACCATTGAAAATATCAAAAAGTTCAAATCTCAAAAGAATGAGCATAAGAAATTGGTTTGGGTCCATTTTGGAAGCAGCAATCTGTAGGTGATCAGAAAATGCCATTTCAATGAATACATTTTTTTATTTTGAATTTACCTTTTTTGTCATTTTTTCTGATTTTTGGCTTATACCTGCAGCATGACAACATCTTTATCAAACATTCCATCCCTGCACTTAACATCTTGATAGTAATACACCTAAGAACAGAAAAGAACAGAACCATTTCTGCATTTAACTCCACTGCTCAATTCTTTTTGTCAATTTTGATTTCATGGCGTGTGTAATTTCTGTACCACCTGCAACAAAAAACAGCTAAAAGGTTTTTCACAATTTACAATTATTTAATAAACAGGTAATCCAACCTACACCTCATTGGTTGAGAAAAGCCACAGTGTTTACGCTCTTCATGTGATCAACCTTATAAATGTCTTATTGCTGAACATTAAAGTTGGTATTAAAGTGTTTTTCAGTATTTTTAAAAAGTAGTTTTATGTAAAAAAAAATTACACACTTGTTCTTTAAGAGTGAAGACCAATATTGTTTGCTAAATGAGAAAGGCTCTACTCTCACCTGGCTGACAAGCGATAGGCCATTTCTGCGCCACATGTCGGCACACACCTGAGCTGACAGCACCACACAGCGCAGTGGCTGCTCTGCCAGCTCAGTGAAATTCAACTGCGACTGAAACACAAACACACAGCTGCAAGCCTTAGTGCTGTAACTTAAAGGCACAATATGTAATTTTTGTATCTAGAGGTCATATATTCAAAACAACAACAGAGGCGCAGCTCACGGTGACAGAGCTTTCGTCATCTACTCTGCCAATTTAAATTAATCCGACAGGACTAACAAATCATGTTCGAGATAATGAAATAAAGTTAAAACATTACGTTTAATCACCCAATTTTATTTCATTATAGTGAATTTCTCTGGATTTACAAATACTTGGTAAGATTTAGGGAAATGTAAGTACATATACATATACATACAGGGGTTGGACAATGAAACTGAAACACTGGCCAATTTAGTGTTGGAGGTTTCATAGCTAAATTTTACCAGCCTGGTGGCCAATTTTCATTGATTGCACATTCCACCAGTAAGAGCAGAGTGTGAAGGTTTAATTAGCAGAGTAATAGCACAGTTTTGCTTAAAATATTGCAATGCATACAACATTGTGGGTGACATATCAGAATTCAAAAGACAAATTGTTGGTGCACGTCTGTGACTAAGCTGTCTGAAAGGGATGTCCGGGTGCTAACCCGGATTGTATCCAAAAAACATAAAACCACAGCTGCCCAACTCACTGCAGAATTAAATGTGCACCTCAACTCTCCTGTTTCCACGAAAACTGTCTGTCGGGAGCTCCACAGGGTCAAAGTACATGGCCAGGCAGCTATAGCCAAACCTTTGGTCACTCGTGCCAATGCCAAACGTCAGTTTTAATGGTGCCAGCAGCGAAAATCAGCAGCAATATCATGGCATTCCCTAGGCCATGATATTGCAGCTAGATGGGCGCGTCACTGCCAAGGACTACCGAACCATTCTGGAGAACCATGTGCACCCAATGGTTTAAACATAGTATTCTGAAGGCGGTCCCGTGTATCAGGATGATAATGCACCAATACACACAGCAAGACTGGTGACAGAGTGGTTTGATGAACATAAAAATGAAGTTGACCATCTCCCATGGCCTGCACAGTCACCAGATCTAAATATTATTGGGCCACTTTGGGGTGTTTTGGAGGAGCAAGTCAGGAAACGTTTTCCTCCACCAGCATCACGTAGCGACCTGGCCACTATTCTGCAAGAAGAATGGCTCAAAATCCCTCTGGCCACTGTGCAGGACTTGTATCTGTCATTCCCAAGACGAAGTGATGCTGTATTGCCCGCAAAAGGAGGCCCTACACCATACTAATGAATTATTGTGGTCTAAAACCAGGCGTTTCAGGTTTCATTGTCCAACCCCTGTATATATACATATACAGTTCGGCTTAAAAGTTTGTGAACCAACTTTGCCAGAGAGCATTTGGACAAACCAGAGGCCTTTTGGAAGTTCATTTTTTGTACAGATGAGTCCAAAATAGATTTATTTGGTCATAATCAAACTCGCCATGTTTGGAGAAAAGCTAACACTGAATTTTAGGAAAAGAACCTCCTCCCAACAGTGAAGCGTGGTGGTGGAAATGTGAAGGTCTGGGGCTGCTCCTCTGCCTCCGGGCCAGAGCGACTCAATTTTATTCAGGGAAACTTTAATTCTCAGACCTATCAACAAATTCTTGAAGAGAATCTCCTGCCTAAGGTGGTGCAATAAGCTACTAAATAAAAGGCTTCACATACTTCTGCACAAGTCAAATTTCCAGTTTTTGTGAGATTAACCCTTTTTGTTTATAATTTTGTAAATAATGACAATATATCATTTGGAAGTCTGCTTCACAAATTGGGTTTTGGATGTACATTTAATTAGGTTCTTCTTTTTTTTTACACCTGATCATGTCTGGAGGGTTTACAAACTTTCAAGCAGCACTGTGTATATGTATGTATGTATGTATGTATGTATCTCACTGGCTTGTACATCTCATTGTTTTTTGGATACTTTAATACAGAAAGTTACATATTGTGTCTTTAATATATTACACATTGATTTTACTCATTAAAAGCTGCACTCACAGGATCCACAAAGTCAGGGAGGTACTGGACTGCTCCAGTCTGACACAACAGCACATATAAACCTGAAATCAGACAACGACTGGGGTTAAAAACACCCTTAGAAAACTTCAGTGAAGTTGAAAGAACAGTTCACCTAATAATTATATAATGCTAATGTGAAATGTCAATATCATTATGTATCAATATCTTCATTTTATTAAATTCATACACTGACAAATCCAAAACAAACAAAATCTCCATTGAAGTCACCATGAAATCAAAGCTGACTGTTTTTTACTATATTTATTATTACCATAAAATATTACCATATTTTATGGAATACTTCAGTGTTTATTATAAATTATTTATCTATCTATTATTTATTTATTTTTGTTAAAATTCACGTGTCTTTATAATCTTTAATCAAAAACAGGAACCTAACATGGAACCAGTAACCTCACAAACAACATCTTAACATCTGTTAATGTCTCAAAATAAAATAAAATAAAATAAAACAAAAGCACCACAAAAAAAGTCAAAGCCATGCAACAACTTTGTGCTAGGAACAGACTCAAATGGCTTTAAAACATGACAACCAATGATCTTGGCATCAATGAGGTCAAACCTGGTATGGCACTCCAACATGACAAATTTTAATAAAAATGCAGAATTATCAGTTACTAAATTGATTTTCTGGTCTGTTCCTCTGGCAAAACTTTCCTCAGACGATTTAAAGTATAGTGTCATATAATGTACAGACTTCTGCTTTTATTTCTGTTACGAAGGGTTTTTTGTCTATTAAAGCTGCAATCTGTAACTTTTTTGGGTAAAAATGAACAAAAATCAGTTCTTAAACAAGTACATAACAGAACAATGTTCAAAACTGTCCTCTTTCTTCACCCAAATTCCCAATTACAATGATTTATAATTTGAGCTGCCAGGTCAGATTTTGTGGATAATGTCAGTTTGACTTCATTTGACTTTAACACATGTAAAGAAAGTAAAGTAACCTGCAATAATTATAATTGCAATAATTGCAACAAATACTGGAAGTAAACTGCATGTTAGAGCATGGCGTTAACAACGCCAAGGTCATGGGTTTGATCCCAGGGATTGCACATACTCAGAAACAATGTATAGTATAACGCAAGTCGCTTTGGATAAAAGCGTCTGCCAAATGCGCAAATGCATGCAAATATATCTTAAATTTTATTTTGTTCCACACACAAAGGTGATAATTTTTAGCTTGTAGATTTACAGAACTAGTCCTCATTCGCTTTCATTACATATGGAAAGAGCTGCCTGAAATCTTACAAAAATTCCACAGACAGAGTATTCTTTTTGGATTCCTTTAAACTATTCCTTTAAAGGGATAGTTTACCCAAAAATAAAAATTTGGTCATTATTTATTTAGTCATCCACTGCCACTGTAGAGCACCATTATTTGGTTCAATAAAACAAATTAAGCTATATTGAACTACATGGGCATGAGCAAATGATAAATTATGACTAAAATAAAAAATTATAATAATGATTTAAGTAAATGATAATTAAATGATCTATTTTGGTTGCACCATATAAAATAAAGACTTTTGGCTGCAGCAAGTCAACAATTCTGCTAACCTGCCAGTAGTCTGGAGATAGGCAGGTGGATGGAGATGGGCTCCTCAGAGACTTTGTATGACCGTGTGTGGAGGATTTGCTTGCACATGTAGCTGTCTGTTGGCTCGCTGTGGAAAGGCTGGTTGGTGCAGGACATCAAAACTCTGTAACACTCCTGAAAAGCCAACAGCAGAACCCTCTCCTGCAAATAAATAACACAAGTCCACACGCTGTCACACATTAAGGTGATTCATTAACAAAATGTGTAAGCTAATCAACATAGTAAAAAATACTTTTGATGCGTGGTATGAAGTGCTTTCTAGTAAAACAACGTAAATTATACTTAGCACACATTTACAATACCAAGTTCTTATGCATGTGTTATGTACAGACACACCAAAAGTTCCCACTCATATTGCGCTGACACCACAATAAAATTATCAAATTATAAAATAGAAGATGCACTGACTACCATCTGGCAAACTACTGTGTAACAGAAAAGCAATCTCGGAGCAGTGGTGACTCACATCAGAAGAGCACCAGTCCTGAAACATGGTGAGAATGTGACGTAGCTGCATCTGAAGAGTAAACCCCGCCTCCCATTCTGGTTCCACCTCAACATGTTGACCAAACTGTCTCTTCACCTCCTCCATCCCCTGACATAAAAAAACCCAACTGTTGTTTAGGTCTGACGAAAGTGTAAGTGAAAACACGAAGTACATAAAAATAAATTTGAAGGGAAATATAACCTGCATACAACGAAGGAAATCAAGAAGGACACAGAAGCCTTCAAGAAACTTCACCCTCAGTTCCTCAGTCCACACAGAGGGTTTACTAATAAGAATGTACCTGCACCATCAAAATAAATCAGCATTAGGCCAACTTGCTTCGGTTTTAAAGGTACTCATTTTACTATCATTTCAGAGAATCGCTTGTCATTATTTACTCTAATTTCATTCCAGGTCCCAATGACCTGTTCTGAAATGTACTGACCACCAGTCTATTTAATGTCTTTAATTTAATCTATGTAATGAATTAATTATTTAATGCAAGTGATATTTATTTTAATTTACAAGTAATTTGTCAAACATGTAGTAATATTTGATTTAAGAGCCACAGCACATTTACTTTACAAGTCTAGATTATTCGTCATACATACATTTCTTTTCACTTGTATTATTTGGGAAAAGAGTCAAGTACATGTTCTGTGTGTTCCCTGGAAAAAAGAATTAATTTATACAGGTCTGGAACG
Organism: Botia almorhae; assembly: GCA_036877575.1. Classification (NCBI taxonomy): domain Eukaryota; kingdom Metazoa; phylum Chordata; class Actinopteri; order Cypriniformes; family Botiidae; genus Botia; species Botia almorhae. The sequence continues at coordinate 26,699 of JAZGTJ010003640.1, forward strand.
ACAAGTTTTATGATTTTTTTGGGTTTATGATGACGGAATATTCATTTTTGGGTAAACCGTTCTTATTTTCATTCTTCAATTCTTACCTAAGGTCATGGAAGATAACTTGAACCCGGAAGAACTTGTCTGAGTTGTAGCCCTGAAAGTGGAAGCGATGGTTGCTGTCCAGATGTTCCCTCATCATCTCCATTACTGTGTCTATAATCACCTTTATAACATTGCCCTCCTCTATCAACTGTTTGGCCTGAGAATAAGAACACATTACATGGAGACAGACACGGAGATCAGCTACTTAAGCCTGATTAAGCAAAGATACCAATTTATAATGCAACATAAATGTGTTTCACAAGTTGCCACCGGGGCTATTGTAGTGTGCATTAATATCTTTCAAGGTAAGAGTGGCATTTCCATATGTGTATATACAGCTAACTATACAAAATGCTACTCTGAAAGCAACAACATTCAAAAAAATTTGTTTCTTCAAGCATGCTTGCTTTTTGGCTGTCTTTGTACATATCTATAACAAAACCATTATTAAGTATTAAAGCATTTTATGAGTTAAAGCAAGCAGTACAGCATCTTTCTGATACCAGTAACTATACTGAATCCTAGTTTGAAACATCATAAATCTGCTAGGCTATAAAGAATACCATCTTATACCAGAGTGGGAACAGTGAAGATCTGCACAGCTAAGGCTGTGATTGAGATATTTCTTTGGTGGTCATCACTGATGAAGTCCTCCTGAAGCTGTTTGTAGAGCTGAAATAGATTTACACAACATGTTAGACCTCATACAAGCTGTTCTGTGTGGTGGATGCATACATACTAAAAACACTAAAATCATGTCAACCAGAAATGATATGCATTTGCAGAATAATACCTCTGTGAACTTCATGGCAAACTGCCTTTTGTATTCCGTGTCCATCAGTAAGCTACTGAAAATTAATTCATGAACGACTTTGCGGGCTCCTGAGGAGTTATACAAAATTAAAAGTTAAAAGTGGTATTCTTAATCATTTAAAACTGAATCTTAATCAGTTTTAAATGTCCTTTCAGCTTTTTATATTGTGCAATCTCAAGAAATTACTCAAGAATTTGCACACTTTAAACACTTCAAAAACTTTAAATCTTAAATTTTACATATATATATATATATCCTTATTTCTACCTTATTTTACTTATTTTATCTTAAATCTTTAATTCTTTTTTTTTTTGGACTTTAAATTTTTCTGCTTTTGTTTCTGTAAGACGGTCGTGTAAAGCATTTCACTGCATGTTGTACTGTGTATGATCTTGCATGTGACAAATAAAATTTGAATTTGATCTAACAAAGAGAGGCCTCACTACTGACCTTTATAAAGTTTGGCGTCGTATAGCATGACTCGACTGATCAGACAGAGCTTATCGTTGTCAACGCCTGGCTCCAAAGCCACCTGACAAAACACCTGCCTGAAGCCAACTGCAGAACAGCAAGGACAAATTCATCAAAACATAATTCACAAAAATAAACTTCTTGACAACTGGTCTCATGTAGGCAGAGATCATTGTTTTCATTGTCTTGTTTTCATTACAGCTTATTCTGGTCAAAAGGAAAAAACATGAGACAGGAAGAGACCATCTGACAAAGTAAATTGACCAATCACAGTGACCATAACCTTTGTTTAAAAGTGTTTTTGGGAAGGGGTGATTTAAAATATAAAGTAATAGCAACAGCATTACAATTAAGAGAACCAATAATTGTAAATAATTTGAATTTTGTCATTTAGCTGCATTACACTTAGACGTTAATGACCACCAGAGTCAGAGTAAGATTCTACCAGAGTAGCCGATGATCTTCTGAAACCATGCGCCAAGTCTGAGGGCAAAGGTCTGGTGAGCCATCACAGTACTGTGAAGGATCTCCACCCGCAAGGGCTGCTGAGTAATGTGCTCCGAGTTACGCTGCAGAGGAAACGGAGATTGGTTAATGGATATTCACTTCTAATGGGAAAAGTGTGTATTCTGTGAAGAGTGTAATGTTTACCCTGATATTCTCCTTAGCTTGTTGGCAGGATCTGAAAGTACCTCTCTTCACAGCTTTCCGTCCCTGGAATCACATTGTATAAAAATTCTAGTTGTTACAACAGAAAAATATATTATATTTTTATTTGCACTTCATATCTTGATAAGAATACTTGAATGCTTAAAAAAATATACACCTCTTTGTCGATGACAGCAGTGTATGTTTGAGCCTCATTCTGGTCACAGTCAATAGCTCGCTGAAGTGTATAGATGACATGATCATATGAGTGATGTTCATCATTGTAGAGAACACAGAAGTAGATATCTTCCTTGACTCTGAACAATAACAAAGTGTGTCTTTAATACAAAATATATGCAAAATATAGATAAGTGAGGCTAGTTGTTACGGTTTTTACCTAACTAAATATTTCTCAGGGCAGGCTTATTTTTCAAAGGGTAATTTCTGCAGAGGTCTAAATCTTAAAGTTAAGACTACAAAAAGAGATAGCAGAAGAATCTGTGCTTTTTGGTTTACATAAAACTTTGCTGACAAAATCTACAAGTTTCAACCAAAAATGATGGTGCTGTTGCATGACAACTAGAACAGCTCTATTGTGGCAATTACAGCTAGTGTCTTCAGTATTGTCTGTGGCTTTATTTACTTTGGCTTCAGATCCTCTAATAGTTCATCATTCTCCTGCCAAACCAGCATGTCAGTAGTGTAACGCAGCAGCACCTGGAACAGCATCTGAGCACGTTCTTGGAGGCCTGAATCTATCGCACACTCATCCTGTAACACATATGAACACACAAACTTAAAGAGAGAGCAACACAGCATTCGAAACAGCAGCTTGTTGACATTTTATTAATCATAGAATGAGACCATGTACCGTTTATTAAAAAGAATAGAACTTTTAGAAAAAACTTTTACAATCAACAAACATTTTATACTTACAAGCACTGTTTGTGCTAAAAACAGGAACGATTCTTTAAATCTTTTAGTTTGTTTAGCTAAAGTATGCTACTATTCTAAGTGATCAGACATTGGGATTTTATTTTTGCCCATTTTAACATCTGCCATGAGAAAATCCAAAGACTCACATTACAGGAGGGACCAGAGCTATAACCAGGGATCAGAACATTAAAATATAAATGCTCTATGACTGATATATGTCTTGCATGTAAGCTCTTTTGAACTGGGCCGGTAAGCAACCACCCTGAACAACTATCTAGTTACTAGTGACTACCCAGCTAGAGCATAGTAATGCATAACAAACAAAACATCTTACCAACCACAACACAATGCCCTGGCAACTAGCCAAAACACTGTAGCACAAGGTAAAAGCACTATTAACAACTTTCAGCTTCAGAAAGAGCTTAACTAAGTCAGTTGCAATGATGTTTATCATAGAACATGACAAGAGCCCTTTAAGCAGTATTATTATGCGTGTTGTTTTGGATAAATGTTGAGCCATAATGTTAATTTTGTGCAGATTTAGATCTCGCAGTGAAATCCTTGGACTCATGAAATCCTTGGGCTCTTAAACACAAAAAGTCATCTGCTGATTTCTGACAGAGGTAAAGATGTGGTAAGCAGACATGACCAAGTGTGGGTCTGGAGCGTCATCTTATCACAGTGGATCTATTGAGTTAGCCGCACATTATACCAGGCCATCTGCTTTCCAAACACAGATCTTCAGCCGGGGAAATGTTAATGGAGTCATACTCAACACAGAGCTAAAACTCTATCAGGATTATCATAATTACGCCAAATAACTTTGACTGAATAACTTTGATTTGACTAAAGATTTGTTATTTCATGAAACATTACCATTTAATATTACATCTCATCAATAAACAGATCTGTACATCTTATATAGAAAACAGAGTGGAACTTGCATGTTCAAAATTCGCCACCATGATAGGTTTTCTTTTTTGTTGCTGACAGGGTTTTGCCATGTGGTCGTTAGGGTGTTTTCTTTAAACTGTCCATGAGTTTAAAGAATCAATCTTTAATGTCTGTGCAAATTATATCCATAGCACAAACCTACAGAATAAAATATGCTGTATAAGTTTACACTTTTAGTTAGGGTTCTTTACTTTCGTCATAACTATTCTACACATATTTCACTTTGTACACCAAACCCTTTCATCAAAACCTTTCTCTTTCCTTCAACTACTCTAAATCCCTGTTTTTTTCCCAATGGGTTTTGCATCACATGCTTCCTGTGTGTCACCCCTCCCACACACACACGCACGCACGCACGCACGCACGCACGCACGCACGCACTCACTCTGGAGTGAGTTCTGTCCCATATGACCCACCTCAGAGCAGGAAGTTATTTCACCAACAGTGTTCATGGAAACATTTATAACAGCCTTAACACTGAACACCTTCCAGACACTGAACCATACCGTTTCCATAGTGACTGATGTGCCAGGGTCATGTTGGGAGCAGCATGGTCCGGTCTTCCAAGCCTCTAAGTCTCCACAGTCACAAAAACCTCCTCCTGCTGAGGCATGCATCTGTGGTGGAAGTTTGACAATGGTTAATCTAACAGCTCTGTTTGATGAAGGTTAATGAGGTTTTGAGATTTTACCTTTTACCTATGTTTACACACATCATAAACATTCAGGGATGTACCTTGTAGCGATGACTTTTGTGCACACTTTTCTGGAAGCATTCCATGCAGAGTACACAAGTGGGATCTATTGCACAGTCCCTGCAAATACACACAAGAACGCATCAACATCATGGTAGACAAGACAAGGAACTTCAGATTATGTCTGCATGTAATTCACACACAAACAAGGCAAGCTTGACATCATCAATCTTGAAAGATGTAATCAAGTTTCTTCTATAAATAGACAGTGAATAGCTGCATCTATTAAGGATTTATCATAAACTTAATTCACAGAAGTTACATTGACTCCCTTAAACTGAGTTAAAGCTTTGATTTAGTAACCAAAAATATTAATTAGTACAACAAAGCAAAATAACATTTTCACCAAATACATCTGTGTATACATTTAATTACTTTAATGTTTAAGGTATTTTTATAACAAATATAATGAATATTAAGATTTTCTTGGGTTATTTCAATTTACAACCTGAACTATTATAGCCATGTCATTTAAAAACTTTTTTTTACTTTTTTAACCATGAGTCACCACCCATGTTCAACCATGAATCTCTTCATGAGTCACTTCTTTTTTTTTTACTTTCCCTGATTTTTACTTTAGTTTCCAATAAAGTAGCAAAATCATTTTAATTTAGAAAAATTTAAAACATGTTGTACATATTTACATTAAAAGGCTCACCTGACTCAAAAGCATTTCCTAGGGTCCATTTACATAAAGGATAAGCAGACATAATGCAACAGAAACATTTTTAAAAGTTTGACTATTTTTAACTTGACATGCTCTTAAAAATGCAAAGCTTGTCGCAAAATCTCAAAACATTACATTAGGCAACCATAGAGTCAAAATACACCTGTCTCAATGTGTATGGCTGTAGTAAATGTTCTTTAAAAGGAATGAACTGATAAACGATATTGAAGAACATCTTTTTTGACGGTTTTATTGCGCAAACTGCCCAACAGCTGAAAGCAGAGCTTATAATATATATTATATATATCACTATAAACTATCAAAAATATAAAAATATCAAAGTTTTAACCCATTCCTACTTCCCTCTAACCTGCACGAGTAGACTGTCTCGCCCTCTTTAAAGACACGCCCACATTGCTGAGATGATGAGCCGCTGTCGCATTGCTGTAGCTTCTCCAGGCCAACACGTGGCTCCTCCCCGAAAAGAAAGCACTCAAGGGGATAAAGGAGGTGTTTCTCCACCTTTTGCTCCTTCTCCAGTTGCTCCACCTCCAGGCAGTAAATAAAGGGAACCTGCTCACCCAAATAGCTGAGTATCGAAGCCCCTCTGTTCGAAGCCTCCTGCCATTTCTGGTGGCAAGAGAGCAAGAGGATGAAGGCCAAATTCTATTTAAAAGTGAGCATCACTATACTATACTTTCTCCTGTAGGCAGAGAACTTGAAGGTACTCTGCAAGTGCCCATTCAGAATGTTGTACACAGAATCCTGAAAATCTCATACAGTATCTCAGTATTTCAACAGGCAAAAAAATGCCACTTCAACATCCTCAAATGTATGAATTGGAAATTACTGAAATGGCTAAATTAAATAAATGACCCCAATAACACTTTAAACATTGCTATGAACCACAACATACATTATAAATGAGCTATTAAGCTTAAATAATACTGTTCTGATGCTGTAACACATCAGCACTTGTGAGTCTATAAGGCTTCCCAGTAGTTACAATATGAGATTTATATTTAGGTTCATAAAGAAATGCTGCAATGCATCTGCAGCCTATTAGCACATTAAATGCATTGTCTTTTTCACTCGTAATTTATTGCATACATTATTGTTTTCTTTTTGGTAACTTTTTTGTAACACCGCAATCTTAATAAACAGAAAACATTAGCTCGAAAAATCGGATTGCTCCACCTGCAAACACTTAAAAAACAACAACAGTTTGCGCTACCAATAAACCACTCTATTTTATGGTTTATGCGATGTACGGAACACAAAATAAGTAATGAATTAAATTAGAAAACAGTTGTTATCATATAATGTTAATTCGGTTGTTAGGTCTGCATCTGTTTACATGCACAATGGTAAACATTAAACGTGTCAACAAAATCTACTCTCTGAGCAATATGTTTACCTTAAAATGTACAAACACAGACTCTAACGTGCAGCACGCATAACCAACACAAATATATTCCACAGTTAAAATCATATAATTCCAAAATGCATGACACACGACCCTTTATATGTTTGAAGTGATTAAAATCCAAATGTTTTACCGTGCTTAACAGTACATCGTTCAGTGATTCCGCCATGATCCAAATGTCGTAAACCACAACCAGCAACAAAACCAGTTTTAACTTGACTGCTTTGCGACAAGTTAAAAGTACGTACTGTGGTACCCGTTCTGTCTTACAGCAACAAAAATAAAAAATGTACAAAAGCAGGTCATGACAATTTTTTTTATCAAAAGCACAAATTGTATCAAAAACACGACGTGTTAAATTTAACTTTTCATAACACCGAAATTTATGTGTTTACTGAATGATGTAAACAACAAATATTTGGAAACATTTTACAGAATTTTATATGTATGATATGGATTTATTTGGGGGAATTATTAAATGAGCCAATGTACATCTGAGACAAGAGTTTAAATAGACAAAAAGACTGCTTAATAGAGGAAATATTAAATATTACAGATGATAACATCTGCCAGCTAAATTTATAATTCTACCAAAGTTTTAAACAACAGTGATGTTACTTTACGATAAATATCCATAATTGACAGGATAAAACAAAACAAAATAAATGAAAAACTCAGGGAACAGTATGTAACAATGTGTGTTCAAGTTGTGTCCAAAAAGCATGTCAAATGGGTGTGAAAAAAAATCTGTCCAATACTGTGTTTTTTATTTTGGTTGTTAGAAACAGCTAGTTTGCCTGCTACACCATAGTAGACTGTTGTACTAGTACTGATATTTTCCAAGAGAGACCCTAAAATTCAAAGAAATAACACTAAAAACAATAAAAGTGCACCTGAATTTGAAGTGAAACATCTATTTACAGTGCTGTAGATCAGTGGATCTCAACCTTTTGTACTGCAAG
>JAZGTJ010003641.1:0-34412 GCA_036877575.1 Botia almorhae
ACTACAGAACATCTTTAATCGCAATTTAATTTACCATACCGATGCGCACAGGTTCCACATGTCAAGTCACCAAAACCATAAATCCATCAACTGTGGAGTGAGACATTAGGAACGTACAGCTGACAATCTTCACCATGGCCAGCAGGTTTGCGTTAAGCACAAACACCAGAGGCTCTGCGAGACCTCTCTCCAGCTCCTCTAAGAGTGATGACTCAGTTCTCTTCTCCTCAAGAGTGTAGTCTGCAAACCATAAAAAACATGTTTTCAAGGCCTCCAAATCAATTTACACACTAACAGCGCACAACAAAATCAGATTTAACAGTTATTTTGATATTTAAGGGTAAGCTAGTTTCAGACTGACCATGTGCACTGACCATAGATTCACAGTGCACAGACTGAACAAGCTAGCTGATCAGTTTTAATCGGATTTGCTGGAGTCTGAGTGCAAAGGTAGAAAAAAGTTGATTGACTGAGATGTAAATAAACTAGAGTATCAAGTAGTATCAAGCATGCAAACACCACAGGCAAGACTGTATATTCCACTTTATTCTGTACAGCTGTGAGTTTTATTCCTGGCTTGATTAAGATGCAAAGTGGATCAGACTTTAAGATAGTCGTCAAACATCTTACTCGGTGAGTAAACTAGAGGCCAGTTCTACTGCTTAAGAGATTAAAAGAATTTCATATGGAAATTTAGTTTCAGTTCAAATAGATGTTTTATATGTAATATTAATAACTTCTCAGTCTATTAACCAAGCAATTTCCTCTTTCAGATGGAAAGTGGGTGTGTGGGCATATTCATACCTCCTTTGACCCCTGTTGATGTCAGAATAGGGGGAAGGTCCTTTGGTGGAGGGGGTTTTGCGGTGTTGGTACTAAGACCACTGACCTCATCTCCTGCTTCAAGATCAGACACTTCCTACAGCAAAAACATGTTGTTATTATTGTGGGTTTTTTGTAATCACTTTACAAAGAATAAAAGGTACATAACTGCATAATAGTTTAGTATTACACTGGTCGGATTGTTACATTGCTGCTGCTAAACAATAAATTCAAAATCAGCATATAAACATTTTAAACTTCCTCTGAAAACACCAGGAGATGCTCTGCCGTTACTGCACAAAACAGTCAGTATGTGATTTGCTTTGTGACTGCTATTTACGCTTTAGGAAACAATAAACAAAGCTTCATACCGCCTGAGCGAGTTCAGCCCTCTGTGTGTGGCTGGCACTTCTGTGTGTGGGGGTGCTGTTGGCACTTCTACTTTCAGACTGAGGAAGGAGAGTGTCAGCAAACCAAACTTTTTTCTGGTCCTTGCGAAGTGTCCCTTTATGAAATGATACATTGTAACAGTGTAGGTATTGTGTATTAACAGCATTGTCTACTGTCACATACATAATTTCTCCAAAAACTTACGGTTAATCAAAGTTGAATGGCAGGTGACACAGACACGCCCCTCTTTCCCCCCAAGATGAGTCAATCTGAATCTCAGGTCACAGCACACCACACAAAAAACCTGCAAACGCCAACAAACATGCTGTATTTAACACCAGAATGTTTTAGAAGAATACCACTAAAATGCATACGTGAGATTTAATAGCTATGGTTTAAAAGACATTTAGCAAATAACTATTAACATTTTGGTTTGTTTCTCACACAAAACTATTTGGAGATTGACAGTCCTATTTACTTCCATCTTTGTTCTTTAGACCTAGCTCATTTAGCTAGATAACTCCTTTTTTTTCACAAAAGATGAAGAATGAAAATTCGAATGTTGGATAGATGATGAATACATTTTCGTACACAAAAACACAATCAGCCACACGTCGGTTCCTTTCCAAAATGTCACACAAAACTAACACATCATCTCAGAACATGCTTTTATGCATATCTCACCTTCCCACATGCCCTGCAGTGGTGACGTCTTCTGGTGAAGGAGAATTTGGAGCCGCATTTCATGCAAGCTGGCGCCTGAGAATCAGGGACCCACTGAGGGGCCGTAGTGCCAAGGGAACTGCACCGCTGCACAGGTAAAGCACCAAGAGAACCCTTCCTCCCAGTGAAGTCTGCATTCCTAAAGCCAGACACTAGTGAAGACTCCATCTTGCTCTTTTGATGCTCTGGACATGACTCTGCTGTGGGGTCTGAGTGCTCTGTGCTTTCAGTCTGGTAGTCTCCTGCACCGTGCGGGTCCTCCACAGGGGACGGTGAGAGTCCCAACACAGCCTCTAGATGTTCCTGCTCATTCTCTGCCCGTTCCTTCTCTTCAATGACAGAATCTTCTTTCAGACCAGGCCTCAGTTTACGCTCGTCTAAAAGAGACTCGCTGGAATCCTTCAAGGTGGAGTACCCAAACCTCCGCTCTCCCCACACAGACAGGGTGGCGGTAACTGCTTGCCTCATAGTCTCAGTGATGGGAGCTCAACGTCATCAGCTTATTGCTCATACTTTTGCCCCCACTGGACTGTGTGTTACCTTCAAACCAGCACAACACAGACCTGCCAAAAGATGAGTCACATATTATTCTCAATAGCCCAGTTTTTATCAAGACCTGTCTTAAGGGTAGAAAATACTGGGGACTATAATAACATTCAGATTTCAAGCATATAATTCAATATTATGAACTTGTCTGATTAATATAAATATTTGTAAAAAAATTTTTAATTTAAATATAAATGTTTAGTTTAAATTTGTAAATGTATTTATTATTATTTAACTATAAAAGGTGTGATCATTTTTTGTGTCCTCTAGACGTCACAGTTTAAACGTTTTAGGTTCTCTGTGTTCTGTGTCGCATCCTAGACACACACACAAGCACACAATTTGAGGGCAAGGATTTGCTGAGTTGGCTAAATGAATCGTTTGCACGGGTGTATATGCAGATACAGAAATTCATAAAGTTGATGCATTTGGACGCAACTAAATGCAAATGCTGACAACGATTTGCATTTCCAGTATGTGTATAAACGATGTAAATTCAACGACAGGATTCCAAAAACAGCTGAAAAAATGGCTAATTATTCAGACTGCCAAGAGCTTCTGGTTGGGAGACCGTACGTATCGCCTCACACCCTATCTACATTGCTTTCGATGCGACGCGACAAACTAGATCGTATCGTGCGCGTATCTTATATAGATTGGTTCATTCTAATATACGCGTTGTAGTATGTCGACGTAACGTTACTTGCGTCTATGCGACGCAATCATGCAAACATTATATCGATATTGTGCTTTTAAAAGTTAGTCAAGCGTCTGCCAAATATGCGTTTGGTTATTCTCTCCGGACAGCACTGCATTGCAGACGGGTTACCCGCATCCTTCACGTTCGATAATATATCCAATACGTTTAACATTTAAACACTTTGTTTTAAGATTTACTTCTGGTTACCAGGACCGCTGTGCCGCAGACGCGTGTTCACATATGGCTGATGCACATCGCAGTCGCTGGTAACTACAGCAATGCGACACAGTGTACCATCAACAAGAGCCAATTATCATATTGCCCCTTACTATCATATTATCCGTATAAAACCACGAAAATTTCAAACCAATATTAGTGTAGACATTGATACGTTTCATGAATAAATACAATTAATTTAAGTCATTACCAGGACCGCCGCATCCCATAGCGTCCTCAGTGTACGCGTTGACAGTCTGTGACTGCGCGGAGCTGCATACGAGCTCCTGATGATCGCAGACAAGATGATGCGGGTACTGTGGGTTTAGTTACACTACCGATGTTGCGGGGTCCACATCCGGAATTTCTGGTCATTATTAATGCACTTAGGATTAGGATGCGCATGAGATAGATATCAGGAAAAGATATTTAAAAATAGTTATAGTTAGCAGGTATTGTCGCAAAAATAAAATCGTGGAATGCTTATTTCCCATGATTGTCATAAGGAAAGTAGCATAATTTTAAACAGTAACCAAGTTGGATTACAATTTTACTTTTAAAATGTCAAATTTTTCCAAGCTGTTATTTTCCTGACTTTTACTGGCCTGGAAAACAAACTAAATAGACTAGCTAAAACCTGCATGTTAGTTTTATAATAGTAAAATTATAAAGTTCAGTATACACTACAGCATATTAACTTTTTGCAAATTTTTCCAAGCTGTTATTTATTTTCCTGACTTTTCTAGGCCTGGAAAACAAACTAAATAAACTAGCTGAAACCTGCATGTTAGTTTTTAAACAGCATTTTTATGTTTACATCCACATTTTTGTCCTATAGTTTCCAAATAACTTCTTCACTGTCTTTGTCTTTACGGTTTTATGCTAAAATGTATTTTCCCAAAATAATGTAGATAGTACTGACCATATTACCCATTTCTCCAAGTATCTTGAGTAAACAAAGCACCATATAGGAAAGGATTGTCAGGTTTAAATTTTTTATTTAACAGAAAAAATATTTAAGACTAATTTAGCATGGTGGTGTATAACCATTAAGAATATCATGTAACTGTCCATATTTTCGTTTAAGTGCTGGAGGCAGGTTTGGGGTGGATGTGGAACAGCCAATTTATGATAGAAAAGTCCCTGGTTTCACTGGATAGTACAAACGATATGTCTGGAACTCTAGTTTAAAAACACTGCAGGGTATTTCTTCCTGAACAGCATTTACTGAACATCCAATAATCAGTTTGCCTCATTCTTTGATGCCTCATCGAAGTTCTCTACAAGATCTGTGGAGACAGAAGGAAAGACTCAAGACTCCAAAAGTCACATATCGTACAGTATAATTAACTCAAAAGACCAAAAGAACATCAAGTCTTATACCTGGGACATCATCATCTTCCTCATCAATGTCTTCAGCTTTAGGAGCTTTGTTGTCAAGAACTTTAGATGAAACATGGAAAAACAGCAATGTAATTATACATGTTTACGCTAAACTGTAAAATCTCCCATATTTCAAGACCACCTCTTTATTCACCTTGTCTGGGGAACTGCTCTGCAAGTTTGCGCAGACTTGTGAGACTGTCTGCACCGAGCTGACTGAGGATTCCCGGGAGCATTTCTGTGAGCTGCTTGGTCTCTGCGTGGCCCGTGATGGCAAATGTATTGGCAGACAGAGACGCCTGCACTTTTGGGTTATTGAAGTGAATGACTGTGCCGTCATCTTTGATCATATTCACCTGTAGGATGATGTTGTTATAATATTGTTAATGCCTTCTGAAACAGGCCAGAAACAGAGCAGTAAAGACAATGGAGAGCTGCTGATGTACCTCTTCAATGCCAGCTATGTTATTGACTGCAAGCTTCTTTAATGAACTCTGGAGTTTCTTGTCATCAGCTGTTGCTGTTCTGTGAACCACCTTCTTCTTCCTACGTGCTGTGCCCTATAGGAAACAAATCACAACTAAGTCAATGCAGGAAAATAATACCACCACCATTAAATGAGCAAAGTACAGTAAATCCATTTATTTTGAAGGCTTAGTCAACAGGTCATGACTACCTAATTGTTTATCAAAGGTCAGACTGATGACAAGCAAAATATTAGTGGTTTTTAAAAATTAAAGTGTAGCGAAGTGTAGAGAACTTCTTACCTTGCCCCCTATTCGGACCTGGGCCTGAAGTTTAGCCAACTTCTCTTGATTCATATTGACTTCTAAATCAAACAAACACTTTATTATTAAAGTGCTTTAAGATAATTTGCTTCACTCAAAAACAAGTATATTGCATGATGGATTATTTATTAATTCTAATTACCATACTATTTTCATTTTTTAATATTCAAATAATATGCTGAGAGCAAATTCTATTATTTTTCCCAACTGCGCTGGTTTTCCTCTGAAAGGTTAAACAATATACAATCTCTTTGTTTTGAAGAAATTACCAATGAATATGACTTGCCCCTTGATGCAGGACGAAAATCTACATAGCAATGACAAAGAAACTTTCATATCGTAAGCACCTATTATTCACATTGTAAGCACCTATTATCCAACAGAACTCTTTCAGAGTGTTTGTAGAGTGAAACATCCCTGTATGAAATACTGCTGATGCGCCTGTCAGGAGCTTAACCCATCACATCACTGAAAATGGTGACATGGAAAACACGAGAAGTTTAAAAAACTAAAAGAAACAGCCCAACCCTCTGGTTAGAGAAATATTACACGCTGCTGTAACGTCGTACTCAATTCTAAAGCGTTTACCCTGTTTCAAATCCTGCCTGGCTATCAAAACGCAAAACGTGTCTTAAAGCGCAAATTTTCTCTGTGCCTCACAGTCGTAACACTACGTGCCGTGGTGACACAAAGCGGTGGTGAAGGAATAAAGACAAATCCTGACAGTGCATAATCTGAGTAAGCGTGAATGCCGTGAATCAACTCACATCACTGCGACCATAACAGCGTGCACATCTCACAAAAACATTGTAACACAAACACCACACTGTCAAACTATAACGGCTAGGACGTTTAATGCGTTGTGATCGTATTTCTGGTATATTTAAAGTAAAAACGGGCATCATTACTGACCTGATAAACACGCAGCTACTCAGAGAAGCATGCGTTGAATGAACAAGACGGAAGTGGTCAGACTATAGACGTCACTGGTTTTGTTTTTGTAACAGCGCAAAACAGTGATGCTGCGCCCTAGCGGCTCGGGTTTAACTATTGTAAGTTTAAAGATTATTGCAGAATATTAACTAAATATTACATGTTTTTATTATCTATTATACATTTTATCTGTTATAAGATGAAAAATATTCAAATGCATGTGGATTTTATTGATCTTTAATTCATGCTATTACTTGTTTTCTGTGTGTATTGACTGACTGTGAGACCATTTTTATAAATGGTCAGCTGTGTTAAAAAATACTAAAAAGCACAGATAAAGTATGTAAAATTCATGTGGACTGTGTCTAAATATGCAGTCTAGTTACCATGCAAAACACCTTTGACAACATTATAATTATGAATTACTATCACATTATGAATCACTGTATTAGCAGTGTAAAATAAAAAGCTGATCTGAACAATTCATGAACACAGCATAATAACTGTGAATAATATATAATAACTTCACAGGGCATCCAAGTAGCCATAAGCCTAATAATATGAATACTGTAAATGAAAAACAATAGAATCATCAAATTAAATGTTTCAAACATATTACTATGATCATCTTGTAGATTATCATTATATTAACTTATTATATAATGTTATATAACTGGATAAATTAATTTGCAAGTCTCACTTGCAATTTGATGCATAGAGCCTATGCAATAGAGCCAGACTTCTATTCAAATTCTATTGTGCTGTGCTCTCTTGCTGTTCATTTTTATAAATGTCTTGGACTGATTAAGACTTTAGTAGGTAAAAGACAAAATACATTAAATGCCTTTAATTCTAATAATTTTTTTTGGCACCTCTGCTAATGAGAATCGGTCTGTGAGTGACCTCCTAATGAACTTTTAAATTAACACAAGTTCTCTGTACAAGGGACATGTCATGGATATCTGAAACAGTCTTTTCCACTGTAATGACCACATATCCATAAATTACGAACTTAAATCCCTTATGAGGCATTGAGTGGAGGGGAACTAATTAGATGGCTGTGTCTGATAGGAAAGGTCCATCCAGGCAAAATGGCAGCATTGTGATTTTTTTATGACAATCTCATCTTGAAGTAAAAACAAGGAGTGAATAATGTAGTGAAATCTTTTTTTTATTTCATCTGTTGACAAGTAAAAACAGGTGATATTTGTTAAAAAAACTGTCTGATATGTGTTTTGTAATGACTATAAATCTTAACCCCAAAGCACTATGATGAGTGAAAAAAGCCTAAACACAATTACAACACATTTAAATATAAACACAGTTTCCGAAGCTTTAACCCTTCAATTAGCACACACTATAAATCACATTTAACCAAAAACAAAGGCTAAAAGACTAGCATTTAAACTTGAGCATGCATTAACATGTCACATTATAGATGTTGCAAACCATACAACCTGTTAATGTAAGGTAGCCAAACACCACTAGAGGGCAAAGTCAGTCTATGTAATTGTCTAACCCCTGCTGTTTGATCACGTGATCACCACGTTTGACAGAGATTCAGTGATCAGATTTAAGGGTCCAGCAGATGTACATGGTTCTATCAGTGCTGGATGATTAAGCTCTGTTGGGTTGGGCAGGAAATTAGGTGGGCTTTAGATTTGTCCTTTTAGGATCAATTTTGAACATGATATTGTAAGATGAGAAAGGAGGGGGTAACTGATATATGAAAAATTAAATGCGTTTATGGGTTTATGACAGAGTAATAAATCACAGCCTACAACTCAACAGGATGGGACAAAAAAGAGAAAGAAAAAAAAGGAAGGAAGGAAAGGAATTGAAAACAGAAAAAGGAGAAAATTGGAAAAAATAAAGAAAAAAGGAAATGAAAGCAAAAGAAAGCAGGACAACTTTACATATACATTATATAGCATTGTATGAAAACCTAAACAACATTCATTTTTATCATTTAATTAGATGCAACAGAAAGCCATTTTATTTGAAAATCATAAAACATAAAAGCGACAGCCTCGGTATGTGAATGGGCAAGTGTGGTTTTGCATAGATTTATTCCTCTAGATATTGCTTTTGTTAAAAACATGTCATACATTTGATCAGTGGGTGACCAGGCCTTATCCACATCTATTTCTGTCTCTTATTAGGGCGAGGAAAAAGCACCTATGAGAAATCTGTCACCACTGTCAAAACCACAAGGGCAAAGACACTGTTCCTGCCTTTATTAGCACCTGTAGAAATCACGGTCTGCTTTCCAAATATGGTCTGGATGCCCTTCTCAGACCAAACGTCTTACAAATCATTTTTCACTCATTTTACCTATACACTCTCCATCCTTTTCTCTCTTTGCATACATATTCCATATATACTCATTTTCTTGCTCTCTCTCTCTTTATGTCTTCTTCTATGCCTCTTTCTCTGTCACTTAACGTCCTTGTCGGGTCATTGCACCTCTATTGGATGCTGTTACATGAGCGATGTGGATATGCTGACTGGAGTCTGGCGAGATATTAGATTCACTCACCCCACAGAGTCTACAGAGGTCATAAGAAAAACCCAACGATGCATTTCAAAGGACCAAAAATGGAAAAAGGCCCCAAAACATGAAGCTTATCATTATGACAGAATATCAATAATTATATAAGATACATGCAGTGCATGTGACAGATAGTGTGTCACAGATTTTGTCAGATTTGCAGAAACATATCAATTGGTTAGAGATGGAGACTTGAATGGACTCCATCTGGATCTGCTTTCAATACTTCTGGTTTTATTTGCATAAAAAATGTTTTATCAAAGGCCAAAATACATGTTGAAAATATGCTTGTAATTCTGAAACAGATTCATTCAAAGAGGTAGATTCGAGCCAATGGTAATGAGCGCGGGTGACTTTGACAGGATCCTGTTTGGCCCTCCAGAACACTTAAAGCAGGAAGCAATAAATAATGTGTACCTTAAATCATTTTCATAATACAACTACATTTTTCATGTAGCTTTAAATATCTCAAATGCAGTGTTAAACACAAGTACTGTATCTGAGTCTGCAAAATTGAAATGAAAATAAAAGAGATAATAACTGTTTTAAAGTTATGACGTTTGTGCTCCAGGGCCACACAAATCCCCTGATTACCCTAAACAGTGCAACCACTGTGACACTGAAAACATACAGACAAACATACAGCTCAAAACAGCAACATTAGCTCAATCAATAGCGTGAATTTGAGACAGGTGTACACTTTTTGTCAACACTAGTGGCTCAGAAATTACACTCTGCATCTTTACATTTAGCTTCAGTTAGTTTGGGAAAAATTATATATTGAGCCTTTGTTGTTGCAGTTCACAGCTGAGTCATGCCTGTTGCTTCTGAAAAGTGATTGGATTGTTTGTGGTGACATCATCCCACTCACAGTGAAAATCTGTTTTTGTAGTGGCAAAAATCTCTCTGGAAAACTAAAACAATTACAAATTAGATTTTACAAGTATTTACCATCTGATTGAAAATCCCAAAACCCGTAATTGTGTTTGTCTGAGCAGTCAGAACGGACCAAGATCTGGACAGCTTTCAAACTCCACACTGCATAGTCTACTGACCATCGGCAGCAGCAGCCTCAGAACTAGGCTGTAACTGAAGGAGGAAAAAAGAGCTCAAAATGTAAAGGTCTTAAACCATGTAGTCCAGTAATTATCACTAATATATTTCCAGAAAAGTCCCAAAGGGACCTTTACCATCAACCCATCAATATGGCATCAGATAGTCACACACACAGACAGAGAGAGAGAGAAAGTAGGCATTCACATTGATTTAAATTCATTATAATATAATCAGTGTGTAAATCAAATCTATGAATATCTTTTGAAATCCATATACATCTTTTCATTTGACACAGTGTCATGATTCAATGAAAATTTAAAACAGTATACAGAAGAACAGATCAAGTGATAAGTCTTGAATAATGCAAATCTAATTCAAATGAAATCCATAAAAGAGTCTATATTTGAAATGTATTGTACATCCACCTGTTCGAATAATAGACAAACAGATACAATTATTCAATTGTATTCAGTTCAGATACCAATTTATATAAAACAAAGAACCTTCCAGCAATACTTAACTGGCAGCTGTGTTATCATATAGATTCACAGATATCTCCCTCACTGTCTTTGTCCCTTTTGTGCATGTGGTTCAGGCTTCATCGGGAGGTGTGTTTAAAAATCAATTTATTTGGTGTTAATTCCCACACGGCAAGAGAAAAGAAGGGGAGAAAAGGGGAGAGAGAGATAGTGTTTCAACAAGAGAAAATCTCATTTGCATGCCAGCAAGAACAGAGTGACTGTTTCAACAGAAAATCAATTTGGAACAGATGAATTTGTGTATTAAATATTTCAACTCTTTGTTGGGTATGTTGTGCTTTTAAGTCGCTGTTAATAGAATCTCTCCATTGCTCTGTCTGTACACATACTAGATTCAGAACCAATACTAGTGAAGTATTGATTACCGATTAGTTGGCAGAGCAGTTAGTTCAAGGTGAACATTGTATTCTGGAATTGTGTTGGTTTATGTGTGTAGCTGTACCTTTAAGTATGAATTAGATTTTATGTGATGCAATTCAATATATTAAACTCATATTTCTGTCTGTTAAAGCACCACTGAATCACTCTTCCTTATTTAATTCCAGGATAACATTATTTCCACCTATTGATCAAAACCAACATGATATTACATGCGGTTACATTTAATAAGCATTCAGGGTGTGGAAATTTGAGATTCAATAGGATGATATTGATCCTGAATGTCTGAGTCCGGAATACATGTGCGTATGTGTGAACGAGTGGAAGAGAGAGAAACAGATGAGAAAAGAGAGATGGAGAAAGATGCCTCGGTCAGGTCTCCTTTCTCAGCACCTTAATGAAAGTCTGAATATTGAGATTCAAGGTTGAATTAATTCACGTGGAGGACAGCGTTCTCTGTGGACATTTGCAAATGGCATCTGATGAAACAAATTAGGAATGTTGATGACCCGCTACTCGTTCACAGACAAAAACTACCTTTTTGCAGCTGGTTTGTGTCCCATAATTAGTGTATGTAGAGAAGCAAATAGATTTAAAGACACATACTTCTCTTTCCTTAATAGCAGGTAAAAAGATAATTCAATTTTCATCTGTGAGCTAAAACTACTGTATAGTAATACCGCACAGGTTTTGTGTGCGGTGTGTTGTCATACCTGTGTAGTTCATATGAAAATTGTATTATTCATAAAGGAGATCTTGGGTCATCGATGGCTGATTCATTGCCTATCCAGACAGATGGCTAATCATTTTGTTGGATGGTCTCTAGGTGGATTGCAGGTGTGTGCTGAATTGGAACCCACATGGATAAATATTTTATTTACTCTCTTTAAAAATGCTAATCATCATCTGATGCATATCTTGAGATTACACTTGAAAACACGGATGTCTTTTACACAACATAAGTGGTTGTTTTTTCCCTGCAGAGTATGATGATTGGCATGCATAACAACCTCTGCATAACAGATATATATACCATAAATATATATAAATCACATAGTCTAACAGCACAGATACATTCTGGCAGGGACATTGGGATGGAATCTCTCTTCCTGTAATTAATAGGCAGAGTGCATCCCAATTTTGGCTACCACGGCTGGCATCTGCAGTTAGATCACTTTCAGACATATTTCAATCACTCTCTGACTTTGCATGTCCCTCTCTCTCTCTCTCTGGCTTTTCTTTTGCTTTTGTCTTTATTACAAAATTACTCATCCTCTTTTTAAATTCTGTGTTTTACTCTTTAAAGACTTAACATTAAACACATAAAAACGGTGCACTCAAAATCAAGCAATTAAAACTCACAGTCCAGCCTGCAGTACATGATTACCTTAACCAAACTGGTCTTCAGGTAAATATGAAATGTATAAACAACAACTCTAAAATTAGGTGTTCAGCCATGTCATTTTAAGGGTTTTGTGCTTAAATCAATATCTTTCTATCTGTCTGACTGTCTCTCTCTCTCCTCAGGTGTAAGGCACAGCCTCCAGCACAAAACATCTACTCAGCGTAATAGGCAGAGATTGGACGGCAGAGGGACCAGAGAGAGAGAGAGAGATTGAGAATGAGAGTGAAACAGCAAAACTGAGAGAGAGAGAGACAGAGAGAGGAAAGGAAGGACAGAATACAACTGTGATAACAGCTAGAGAGGTTTCCTAATGGATTCAGAGGGACTTTTCACTCACACTTGAAGTTTGGACACTGTATGACTTTTGCAGCTTTTTTTGTGTACCTTTCAAAGTTAAATTGAGTTTTTGTGTTTCTCAAAGTTTTCTTTTTATCAGTTACAGAAAGATGATCTGTCTGTGCATTGATTTTAGTTTTCTTAAAGCTGTTTTTAACAGAACTTTATGAGAGCAAAGGGAAATAGGATTTAATTTTATGTGCTAAAATTCTTGCAGAGCGCTGAAGTGGAATATCATCTGACATTAAGTGGACGAGATGAGAGCTGCGTGGAGTCTTTTCTTTCTCCTCACTGTCTATCTGCAGCTGTCGTACGGTAACGTCTGACCTTCGGTTTAACTGTACTTACCTGCTTCAGCTCAACATGATGTTTCTGTAGCGCTTAATTGTGTGCCACATGTACGTCAGTGTGAATGCTAATGAAGGGGATTAAAGGCACATGACTTTAAACAAGAAATAGCACACATACTGTACACACGAAAAAGAAAACTTTTTAAACGACAATATGCTTTTAGTTTATAAAAATGCGTGAAATCAGAGTTGGAAACAACCTTTTCATATTTACACTGTGTAGATTAAATGTTAAATGTTAGATTAAAATAGATCACTCCAAATGAAAATTTCTGTTTTCTTGTTAATGTTGACTTTAATTAAATGGAAAAGAACAGCCTTGATATTATTCTAAATAGACAGTGATAGACAGAAAACAAATGGAAGTCATACAATTGTAAACAACACAAGCGTAAGTAAATTACAATAGAAAATATTTTTAGGTGAACTTATCCTTTATCTGAATCTGATTATCTAAGAACTTGAATGTATAAAGCTTAAACTACAAAAAGTTCTCTTTTCTGCAGTGTCTTCCACCAGTCCAGCTCGTGCACATGCAGAAGAAAGACTCCTTCAGTCTCTATTCAGTAACTACAACAAGTTCTCTCGTCCAGTAGCAAACATCTCAGATGTGGTTCTGGTCCACTTTGGGCTGTCCATTGCTCAGCTTATTGATGTGGTGGGTCTCAAATACACTCCAGCACAGGTCCACATAATACATCTCTACAAATCCAAATTAACAAGAGCTTTTGTCAATAGAAATAACTCTACAATACTTGAAACACATTTTGTGAATGCATTATATTTAGCTTTTGTGACAAATGTGCAAAAGTCAGTTTTTACTAAAATATGCTTCCTGTCATTAAACTCCATTTGTCATTATTCTTGTGAACATCACACTTTGCATCAAAATAGGATGAGAAGAATCAGATGATGACCACAAATGTCTGGGTGAAACAGGTATGTTTTTTATCAGGACAGCCCATAATTAGGCATTAATGAGATTTTTAATTGGAACTGGGCTCCTGTTTCCTCATTCCTGTTTCCATGTCACACCTGCTGGTTCTGAGTGTGCATGTTTCCCTGCAGGAGTGGACTGATTACAAGCTGCGCTGGAACCCAGAGGATTACGAAAATGTCACCTCCATCAGGATCCCCTCCGAGATCATCTGGAGGCCAGATATTGTGCTCTATAACAAGTGTGTGAGGCTTTTAACAAACTGAAATTTAGCCAACCCCATTTCCAAACCCCACACACCATTAATCTCCTGCTTTTCCAGAATCATAATGTGTTTGAACCATTCCGTTTGATGGCAAATATCACTTTGGGTTTTGTGTAGTGATGCTCAATTAGTGCTAATGTTTAGCATTTTCAAATCTTGATCCTGAATTTCCTTTAGTTATCAATCTGTAAAGAGCAGATATAGGATTAAGCTATCTACTTTTAAGAGTGCTGATGTAAGTATTAATCTATGATGTCACATAAGAAAGACTCCATTCATATATCCACAACATATTTTTAACATTATGTGGAATATGTTAAAATTGCTGTGTTAAAATGTTTAAGTGCTTTAGTTATGTTAAAAAACCCTGCAATAGACTGGCCATCTATTCACCACCTATGGCCCGAGCTGCTGGGATAGGCTCCAGCCACCCATGAACCTAAAGAGGACAGGCGAGTTTGGAGAATGGATGGAACTATGTTAAAAAATTCAGCTAAAGCTAGTGTTAAATTAAATTTCACATTTGGATAATTAAAATGAATGCTGAAACCAAACAGCATTAAATACAGCCACTATATACAAATCTTCAAGCTTTGTAGTTAAAGTTTCTGGGAATTTAAAGGCAAAAACTCTTAATGGGCTCTTAATAAAACCCTTTGGGGAGCTATTGATGGTTTAGTTTACTGTGACGTACACTGACAACACTGATATGCCATATTTCATTGAATTAATAGTCTTACAGTTCTGTGTTTGATCTGCAGTGCAGATGGAGACTTCGCTGTCACTCACTTGACTAAAGCCCAAGTGTTTTACAACGGCAGGATCAAATGGAAGCCACCTGCTATTTATAAGAGCTCCTGCAGCATTGATGTCACCTTCTTTCCCTTCGACCAGCAGAACTGCAAGATGAAATTTGGCTCCTGGACGTACGATCAGGCCAAGATCGATCTAGTGAGCATGGCCAGTGATGTGGACCAGATGGACTACTGGGAGAGCGGGGAGTGGGTCATCATAAATGCTGTGGGCACTTACAACATCAAGAAGTATGAGTGTTGTACTGAAATCTACCCAGATATCACTTACTCCTTCATCATCAGACGTCTCCCTTTGTTCTACACCATCAACCTGATCATCCCATGTCTGCTCATCTCCTGCCTGACGGTACTGGTCTTCTACCTTCCATCTGAGTGTGCAGAGAAGATCACGTTGTGTATCTCTGTCCTCCTCTCTCTTACCGTTTTTCTCCTGCTCATCACAGAGATTATCCCATCTACCTCACTGGTCATCCCTCTCATTGGCGAGTACCTCCTTTTCACCATGATCTTCGTCACTCTCTCCATCATCATCACCGTGTTTGTGCTCAACGTCCATCACCGTTCCCCACGCACGCATAGCATGCCCCACTGGGTTCGCCAGCTGTTCCTTCACCTGGTTCCCCGTTACCTCTTTATGAAACGTCCACCAGCATCAGGTAAGAGGAACTGTGGTAAGCTGATTGAGATGATGCACAAGCCAGTGGAGTCACAGTCCATGTTTCTACGGAACACAGTTCTGAACATGCCATCTCAGAGTCCCCTCCCCCATGTGGGCGTGGCCTCTGTTGACCAGTTGGATCAACTCCAGAGGGACTCCTCTCCCAAAGCTATGTTCTTCTGCAGTTCTCCCAGTAGCCAGTACTCCATCCTGCAAGAAGAAACCACACAAACACCTCAAACACAAGTCGCTGGTTATACATGTACATACACAAACAACTTCTTTGCCTCCAGCCCCTCATCGTTTCAAGAGACTGCCCTTGGTGCTCTGCTACACACCATCCCACAGGACAGAGCTGAGTATACAGACTGTGATATCCAAGGTCACAGTGCTGAGACTGTTTTCATGGATACCAAGGAGAGTTTTCTGGGAGCAGGCAGTTGTCAACACCGTGTTACATCTGAGGGGACGAGTATGCAGAAGTTTGATCATGATGACACAGGGTTGTTTACCAGACATAACCTCCCCAACACTCAGAACTTCAGCTCCAGCAGTGATGGCACTAACGGTCAGATTCTAGCAAAGCCAGTAACCAATCTGTCGCAGTCCCTGATGAAAGCCCTGGAAGGTGTTCAGTACATTGCTGACCATCTCAGAGCAGAAGATTCAGATTTTTCAGTAAGTTTCAATATTTAAAGAATTGGTTCACTCAAAGGGAAAATTCTGTATTTTTATTCAGTCCTCATATATGTCCAAACCTGTATTACCTTCCTCTGTGAAACACAAATGGATATGTTACATGGATTACTGTCATGATCATTTTTAAATAATTGTATTTTTATTGTCACTTTTGGAGCATGACAGCCCCTGGTAACTACACTAAATGCTTGTATGAAATTGTATAAAATACAGCAATGTGGAGATTTCTGCAAAATTTCTCCTTTTGAATTGCACAGAAGTCATATGAGTTTGTAACATTGTGAGTGATAAAATTGTAGAATATCTGGCTGAACTGTACATACAGTACAAAATAAAGAAATAAGCAAGATCATAAAGAGTTCTAGAATTACAGTTCTTTAACAAAGGATTCTTCTAGGCACTTAAAACTGTTTTTATTAGCATTCATCCTGTAATAACAATATTAGAAAACATTGTGGTCTCACAGGACAGCAGTCATCCAAAAAATAAATTTTGAGAGGAAAAGACAGGAGTGAAAAATATAGCATGAGATTTGAAATGAATGAATCTCCTTTCTACCCACCAGGTCAAGGAAGACTGGAAATATGTTGCCATGGTGATTGATAGAATATTCCTGTGGATGTTTGTGCTGGTGTGCATTCTGGGGACCATCGGACTCTTCCTCCCACCTTGGCTGGCTGGAATGATCTAGAACGTCATGTGGAGTCTCAGATTGACTGAGTGGGTTGGCAATGGCCTTGCCAATTACACTTAACTTTATTAAACATCCCTTGCCATGAAAATTAAGTGATATTTAATTTCAATGGTTCTCTATGTAAGAAGATAGCACTGGATTACAATATTTAATTCATTTGAGAGGACAGTTCACTCAAAAGTGAACTTTTACTCACCTTCATGTTGTTTATATAAATGTACGACTCTTCTGTGAAATAAAAAGGCACAATGTTATAGACCCAGTCACCATTCACTTTGACAGCATTTATCATCATACAATGAAAGTGAATGGTGAGCCTCTAACATTGTTTTCTTTTGTTTTAACCAACTGTGGACTCCGATTTGTTTCTGTGGTAATTGACAGAAGCACACAGATGCTGTATATTGCATTTAACCCACACTTTTCAAAGAAACTATTTTGAGTTACTTCACTCAGTATGTCCGTCATGTCAGCAAGGCAGGTGCAAATCCAAAAATACTAAACAGGCTGATGACATTGCAGCAGATTTTCAGTTTTGCTCCCCTCCTGAACATAGCATTGCATCACAACACATGAATTTCAATAACGTGAGAATGACTTAGAAGAGATTTAAAGTAAAAAGTAACTCTCAGCCCAAATTTACTTAGCACCTTTAGCAGGTGACAGCAAAGATAAAATTTCGCAACAGAGTGTTCAGCTCTGCTCTAGAGGTGATAATGGATTCCATAATGGTCATTTCTTAAAGTCTGCTTGTATTTCAGTTATTCCCCTTTAAAAATCAAATAACACATTACTGTTTTTCACACATCAATAAATGTTGTAAGAACCAGGTGGAGGTCAATTTTGAAACTGTAATTACAGTATTTATGTTCATTTTTAAGTACAGGTTGCAACAAATATTTTTCTAAAGTGATATGTCCATATTTGCAGGCAACATTAATATATGTAATATTATCAAAATGACCATTTTAAAACCTGTCTGTTAATTCTCATTAAATCAAGTCATCATTCAATATCATCTGCTTATTAGCCACTACTTTGTCACTGAATGTATTTTGTATTTGAAGAGCTCAAGATTTCTTGTCAGTTAAAAAGCGATACAGATGACTGATAAAACATCTATAAATAAAAGCAAGTCCAGTTAAAAAAACTGAATCATAAGATCTGTGAGATTGGCAGGTTGTAAATCTGTCTTTTACGATGGCTTTAGGATTTTGCCCTTAAATGTTACCAATGAAAGATTTAGTGAGGCTTTTGTTCTGTTACTTTCCTGAGTAATACAGACAAACCTGTCAAAGGAAATCTGCTGTAATATCCCTTTCTCTTCTCAGGTGTTGGATGAGTTGACCTAGAAGAGAAAAGGTCACAGGTTGAGTTAAATCAGAGCTTCAGGACAGACAGAAAGAACAGGCTGTCAGACTGAATGCTGCCATCCTTTTTAATAGCTCCACATCACCAATCACGTACCTGCAGGACTGATATTGGATTTCAGCATTCACAGCAGATTGAAACCTGTCAGACTTACTGAGTCAGGTCAACACTTTGACATGTTCAAGACATGTACTATTTATTTCCTCTTTATTTGTGGGTATGTTCTTGTAAATAAATGTAAAGGGAACAAATAAATATTTGAATGGTTCAATAACAGATTTCTTGTCAATTTCCTATTGGATGATGTACTCCTGTGCAGTAAATGTTACAAACAAAGCATTTTCAACTAATTTAGTGCCAATTATTCAGATTCACAAATCATTCAGATTTGATACAAATCATTTTAGATGATCATCAAGATGTTTTCCAGGTAATAATGTCTTAATACCTTCAGAGAGACAGCCAGATTTTACATGTATGCATTTAGCAGATGCTTTTATATTTTTGACTTAGACTGCATTCATACATTTGATCAGTATGTGTTTGATCATATGCACTGCTCCACCAGATGAGCTATAGGAAAAGACTTCCCCCAAATGGTTAGGCAGAAAATGCAGTTCAAAATATATTCTCTAAAAGCAAGTTTTATGTTCTCTGAAAAACAATTTGCAAGCATTTACAGGGTTTCCCTCTGGAAAGTCCTTTCATCTAAAGGGTCATCTAGTGTAAACAAGTAGTAAACTCTCAGAATAACATCAAGATCTGTGAGGTCAGGAAAACAATATATTTATAAGTGGCAGAGGACAAACTGTTGTGTAATAACATTCAGTGCATCTCAACAGTGAAGAATGCTTCCACAGACAGAACAGTCTACAGTCAGACAAATTGTACAATTAATATATAAAAAAGCTAATGAAGAATGAGGTCCCCATACTTAGCCTTCATGCCACCCATGGTTTCATCATCATTTAACATCAATAGAATTATATAGAATATGTAACAGAATATATAGAACTATGTAGAATATATATTATATATAGGATATATCAAGTTTAACATTTTTTCACAATGCATTTGTTAATATCAGCAACAGTAGATCCAAATTAAAGAGTAGCAGAGCATGCAAATGCTACAGAGTTGTAGTTTTAGCTACTATTCAGTCCAATATGAACATATGAACTCTAGATGGTACAAAGTTTGTCCAGCTGAATCCTGGAGGAGGACATATTCACCCTATTAAAAACACAGAGAGCACACTAACAGCAGCACATCACTCAGACAGAGATCTCCACTGTAAGACTGGAAAATTAAGTCAATTAATAATGATTTTCTTTTGTAGTTTTCTCTAATCAATATGTCATAACACGGTAGATGAAGTTTTAAACATTTTAGGGAGTCAGTTTTCCACTGCTATAATACTAAATAGCAAAAGAACAGAATTACTTGTGACCATGTCCACACAAACCAAATAACAGATATAACGGCCAAATATTTATTTATTTCTTCAGCAGGGCTTTTACACCAAAACGACTTAATAGCAGAGATAGTGTGTTGTGATAATTACTTTACAGCATGCCAAAAAGCCAAGTCCTCGAATTTCCGAAAGTGTTTGCTGAAGCACGGCATGCTAGGTGATTGTACAAAAAGGGCAATAGTTCATTATTTCCTTCGATTCACAGGTGAGACTGTAACCATTTCTTATTCATTTGTTTCTGTTCCCAAGCCTTCGGCGGCCCCAGAAACCTGCAATACACCGCGGAATCCCAGAGGACAGAAGAAAGACAGAACAACTCATTCTATAGTCTGATGGGTAACAGTGGAGCTGAGAGAAATAATGAGAGAGTGATAAAGAAAGAAAAAAAGAGAGGCATGAGGGAAGAAAAGAGAATAGGTGTAATAAAAGACGCTTGTCTACCTTCTGTCCCATCTGCTCAGAGAATCGGTGGGCAGCAGGACTGTTTCCTCTGCCTGAGCTGTTCTCTCCATGACCTGGGAGAGTCCGATCTTATCTGCAGATCTCTGATGAAACTGATAAGTTTACCAAGTAGCAAAAGACCGCTTCAGACTTATCACTAAGTTCTTAATGTTATTATGGTACGTCAATGTAAACCTTTAAAAATGCAGTGAGTCATTTTAAATTAAAGTTAAAGTAATTAGTACAGATTAGTAACCAACAGACTAAAATTAAAAAACATTGCAAAGAATCTTCCTAATTGGACAGAAGACACAATAGATTTGAATACCCAAGCATACTGTGAATCTGATTTTACTGTAAATAAGATATGAGGGTGAGCATACGAGAAAAATATTATTTTGTTTTTTCTTGTTTTTTGTGGCGATATATGACATGGACATGTTCTAGACAGGCTTCGTGAGATTCACCCACACAGATGTAGGAGAGTTTGGAGGTAGGAGGATGCTGATCCAGAGGCAGTTATGAACACAAGTGTCATATTCCTGATATGATGATTTGAACTAGACTCTACAGGAAGGGAGACATTCAGGTGCGGAAAAAAGAACTTTTGGTTTAAGCCAATATGATTTTCTAAGCTGTCTCCTTCATTAACTTCTGGTGCTGGTGTTTTGAACATTGCAGTTGATCCCAAACTGGTTCAATAGGGTGATTATTAATAAGGTGCATTGATATTAGCCATTACTTAATTTTTAATACAGATAAAATATAATGAATAATAAAGATTGGAAAAAATGACAGACATTTTGTCCTTCTACTAGTCTTTATAAGTGGGCATCAAATCAAAAACACAAAACCTGCGATACTGTTGCATAATGACATTAAGTTCACTGACTTGTTTCAAAGTTTTCTCAAAAAGATTTCCTGTGAGATAAACATTTGGCTATAATCAGTTTAAAACAGTTTAAATTCCCATTCCTCACAGGAGTTGTAAAAGAGTACTAGTTAACCTAACCCGTCTCATAGTGCAGAGCACAGGATCTAACCGTGTTGGAAGTGGAACATAAGTGATAATGTTGTCAGAAGAAAGACACTGATAATCATCCCCAGTTTGTCTGTCTACATACAGGGGGCAGTAATAGAGAGACAGGGAGGAGGAATTACATTGTGCGCTGTCTGTGGAAAAGTCATCTTTTCTCTCTTCAACACTAACCCAGAGGGGTGGACAATAGGAGGGTTTGGGTGACAGAGCATCTTTAAGAACCCCAGACCCTGGGTCCCACAGCGCCCCCTGCAGCTGAAGTCCAAACAGGCATATACCATTTTCAAACAGAGTGGAAGGTGGTATTGTATCATTACACACCTGTGTGACAGAAACAAATGGGATATATTATATTTTTCTCACTACTGAGTAGATTTTCTCACTACTGAATAGATTTTTTTCAGGTATTTGACAAGTATGATTTACCTGAAAATGTAAAGAGAAAAGGCTGATGTCTTTCTTTTGGTTGTGGGCAACATCTCTTGTTAGGGCTGCCAGAAATCCTTTGGGATTAAGAAAGGCAGCCAACTGATAAACATAGGGTGAAATGCTGCTTGGCTCCTCCCACAAATATAAAGCGAGCAAGTCTGCTTGAGTTTCCAGATGTGAGAGAGCTTCTTGTGTTTGATATGCAGGAGTGAAGCTTGTCTTGTTATATTTAACTGGCTGAAAGTTGTCCAAAATTATGGACGACACAAGTTTTTCCAGACGCTCCCATTCTGCCTTAAGGAACTGACGCAAAGGACCGCCCATTTTTGTGCCTTCCATGTCTGTTTTCTTTTTTATTAACTTGTCTTGTAGAGATAGTAACCTTTTTTGGGTGTACTTGAATTCTGGAAGTTCTTGTGGTTGTGTTTTAAGACTGTTGTCACCCCTGATATCTCTATAGATGCTCTGTGACTGATGCAGTAGAATGTTGAGGGTTTGACTTTTTAGCTTTATCAGTTCACCTGCCAGACCAGAACTAAAGCCCAGAATTATTGGGTCGGTGCTGTCAGTGATGCATCGAATACGTTGACTCAAGCCTTTCAATAGGGACTCAGCATCTGCAAAGAAAATCAAT
Source organism: Botia almorhae (assembly GCA_036877575.1). Taxonomy (NCBI): domain Eukaryota; kingdom Metazoa; phylum Chordata; class Actinopteri; order Cypriniformes; family Botiidae; genus Botia; species Botia almorhae. The sequence goes on from JAZGTJ010003641.1 coordinate 22,573, forward strand.
TTCTTTCCAATTACTTCCTGTGTCAATTAAGTATTTATGGACCAACAAAATACCTGTTATAGGATGTTTAAAATACATATTATTGTGGAAATTTAAAATGATGGAGTGTGTTTGCATACCAAAGCTTCCTGTAAAGGTAATGACATCAGAAAGATTGTGTGGGCCACGCCCCCATAATGCTGATGGCTGTCTTAGACAAACCCTGACAACACTCTGCACAGCTGATAGATCAGCATGATCTGACACATGGCTGCCATACACTAGGTGACCTGTGGAGACAGCAAGAACTTCATAAATCTCTTTTTTTATGTGTAGAATTATTGAAATTAACATATCCACAATTGACCATAATCCTGTTAACATTATTAAAGGAATGTTCTACGTTTAATACAAATTAAGTTCAATCAACAGCATCTGTGATTATTTAACTAATTCCTCAGTTTGTAACAACAACAAAAAATGTTTCAGTAATACACTAGTCTATGGAGCAACGCATTTTAGAGAATTTAAAGCAGAAATATTTTTTGTTAAAGTACTTAAATTAAATGTTCCACATAAAAATGTGTTATTTGAGCTTGGTTCTAAGTTTGTATAAGTTGTCCTTTTACAAATGAAAGCCTATGGGGCAAGCCATTCCTGTGGGTTTAAAGCAAAAATGTGAAGGTCATAATTTTGGTCATAATTATTTCACAAACTGTATAACTAACATATATAATTAATCCTTCCATTTAAAAATGTGTTATCTAAATATATATATTTTGGTTTTGCATTTTACATATTATAACCTATAAATTAAGATTATTTTCTGTTATTGGACAACATCTCACAGAATATCTATTTAAACCTAGACCGTAAAGCATTAAACATGAAACATCTTAAGTCACAACATTACCTGCTATGAACTCTAATGCTCCAGCTGGGTCACTACAATGTTTGGTTATACGGTTATGTGCATCAGTTAGAGAAAGTAGATCTTCCTGAGTCCTACAAAAGAAAACAGTATGATGTTTATAACACATCTCTGCATTCTGCATATATGTGTTCAGTGGCCAGGAGCACTTAGCAAATGCTCACCAGAAGTAAAGTTGGCCTTGGCCCAGGTGTTTGAATGCTTGTCTCTGCAGCAGGACAGAGTGCAGGATGGCACACTGCAGAAGAGGCCTCACAGTGGCCTCAGTGTGTGCTGGGGAAGAGAGGGAGTGTACTACAGACAGTGTCTGTCTCACTGAGGACCACAGTTCATCCTTCAGATCCCAGGAGGAGTCACACACCAAGTGCAGAGCGCTGATCCTCACTGCAGCTGTGTCAGATGATCGATTACAAACTCCAGTGAGCAGCTTTATGCAACAGACTCCTTAATTACCCTTGTAATTAAATGATTTGCAAATGTAACTTTCTCTTTCAGTAAGAAAATGGAAAAAATTGCTATTTTGAATCCAGACCTTTTTGTCACTTACAGTATGAATTCTCTAAACATCAGCTTCAGCAAGACAAGTGAATTCAGGTGGATTCAAAATGTCTCGTGACCAAGTGTTTTGATGTCAGTGGCATATATTTTATTGGCTACTGTGACAGCTACTGTGATGGTGAATCACATTTCAGTCTGTTCTTCACATAAAGCTTGGCCTTTAGAAGACTTTGAATACAGCACACAAGTCAATGGATCAATTTTATGATTTTTTATGGTGCTTTATTGTTATTTTGAAGACTGTGTTATTTTTATTCAGAACATATGTAATACTATAGTCTTGATCACTTGGATATAAATATACAGTGGTACAGACATTATACTGATCATGATGCTAACATCTTAGAATCAACAGGGCATCACCTACCTGGCACTGAGTGAGGTTTGTCGCCTTTAGTTATGAGCCACAGTTTGAAATAGGGATGCACAAACTTTCCCGCACTTTCCCGATCTCTTGTCTGCCCTGAGGTTTATACAGACAGAGTATATGTAAACTCATGCAAGCTGTTATAGGTTTAATTGATATGGTTATTAGTTACCGTTTAGGGTACTGGACACTAATTGTGTTAACTCATCAACCACCCTAACATCCCAACAGTCCAATAGATGACAATTGTTGAGAACTAGCCAGTGGCCATTCTGGACAGCGCTGTCCAATGCTGTGAGAAGAGCATCTCGATGGCAGCTAGACCCAAATGAAATGACGGCCACCTTAACCTGTTAACAAGGTGGTACATTTGTGACATATAATTTAAACATAAGCTATACACAGTTAAACCAAGTACTAAACCTAACTTACAAAGAAGTGTCATTAAAAACAGATGAATTCACTGAAACATGAGCATGAAACAGAATATTTAGTATCACTTTTCAGTGGACACTGGTGATGGCTCAGACTAGCTCAAACTTATATTCTAGCTTACCTTCTGGTACTGAATCTAAACCACTACACCACACTGAATATTTGTATTAACTTACCCCTTTCTTGTCTGCCTGGTATTTAGCAGCCTGTTTAATCATATGCAGTGGGTGGATGCTCAAATGTGCATCATCGCTTTTGTTTGGTAGCTGCACAACTACAGCACCTATATTTTTGGACAACAGTTGGGAGAGCTCTTCTGGAGAGCCCATTGGAGGGCCTGTAGCAGCAATGGGATGAAGCATATAACCTTGCGCACAGGCTGCAAGATCTTCTTCCACTGCCGCTAGCCAATGAGGACACAGCGTCTTCCAGAGAACAGCACGCTGCAGAGTGGACAAATGCGAGTGCGATTGGCAAGGGACAGGTCTAATCACAGTGGACGAAGGAAAGCGCAGATACTCCTGCCACAGCTCGGATGAATTTATCAGAGATGATACTAGTCCCCTGAAGGGTGAAACTGTTTCCAACAGATAAACATCAGCTTGAGCGTGTGTTTGAATCCAGCTTGGCAGCTCACAGACAGACTGTGTGGATGGTGATAAAAAATGTCCTGAAGATTTCCAGTGGCTTAATCCTCTGAGGAACGTAACTCTGTCAATCTCAGAGCAGCCCTCATTGTGCACAATAAGTGCAACAGATACCAACAACCTCAGTAAGGCTGCATGGCTCTGGAACAAGCAGGGTTTATACTGAGATAAAAAATGAGACACAATGCTGTTGGTAATCTCAGCTACGACTGCTCTGGGCATCATCTGTCCATAAACGCTCATGTCTGGGCTCCTCTTTGATAAAGCTAAACGCAAAGTTTGGAGGAAACGACGTAGAGTGAACAGATAACAAGGGGAAAGCTGGGCGACCTCCTGCAGAGCAGTGTAAAGAGCTGTGGTGAGCACTGCTACACCATTTAAACCTGCCATTAGGGATTTCTGGTGATCTATCTCTTGGGACAGCTCCTTGATTTCTGTCTCAAGTTTAAGAGAGACACTCTGACATGTGTTCACAAGATGGAGGAACTCAGGATCCTGGAGCAGAGGTGTTGAGGTGTGCATGACATAGTCCATTAAGGAAAGCTGCAAAAATGATTACAAATTATACTAATAATGTACATTCATTTCTGCTGTGTACTTTTAAAAATGATATTTTATGAGACTAAGCCATTAAATAAAACCACATCAATAATTATTCACCACCTAACCTCATTCTGAGAAAGCTTGTGCTGGAGTGTCTGTTTTTCAGTCTGTATTTGGCAGTGCAGAGTCAACAGTTTGGAACACTCTGACTTCATCAGATCTGTCAGAATAAGGTCTTGAACTTCCGTTGTGCTCAAAGAAAGATTGATTATTTGAACCTCATCCAGGAATGAGGATGGAATTTCTAGCAGAAAATGTGGAGAAAAAATAGCATTAAAAACTCAAGCCAATAACTGTAAAGGGAGCATATATATATAGCTCTGTTTCAAAACCTTGTGGGCTGCGTACCTAGAGAGCATTTCTAAAGGTCATCTGGTCAGACAAAACATCGCTGTTTACATTTGGTGGTTCCTAGTGTGTGCTGATGTATTTAAAAAAAATACATTTGCATGTGCTATGTATTTTTAGACTTACTGAAGTATTGTGCTTTACAGCACGTTAACGACAAACCTCAGAATAACATTGTCTGTGTGACACGTATTGCTGGCTATAAAAAAGTGTTCCAAATCACTAATGAAGTTTCATTTAAGTTTAATTTAAGACAACTGTTTATGCAGGCAGTACTGTATACAGTAATACAGCAGTGCTCATTAGGTTTTGGAACAGAGCTTATAAGGATTGTGCATTAAGACAACACATTTATGCTTTTTGTAGATTTTAAGTATTTGTCATCTCACCATTTAACAGATGTCTAACTGGGAGTGGAGAGCTCATAAACAGGCAAAAACCAGGATGAGCAGCTTTGACTGGGCGTCTTTGACCAGGAAAACAAGAACCTGCTGTTTGAACAAACGCCTGAAGAATTTTTATGTTTGCCGTTGCACGTTCAATATGTGTCACCAATACTCTTAGACCTGCAGTGAATAACAGCCCAAGGTGAGTGTAAATCATCCACAGTGTAGATTTAAAATGATGAAACCTGAGATCAAATAACATCAAGGTCGGGGAGGAATGCCACGCAGCTGACTGACCTTCTTCTGCTCCGTGATTTAGTTTATCAAGTAACTCAGGGTCATCAGCGGAAACTATAAGTCCATATTTATTCTCCTTATGGAATTTTTCTTCATCTCCTACAAAGTAATTTAGAGAAAATTCTCATTTTAACTGAAAGATGTTTCTGAGCTTTAGGAGAAAGACTCAAATACTGACCTGCAGGAAACAATGTCTGTAAGACTAGTTCCTCGTGTTGCTCTACATCTGTTAATAGAGGCCAACGCTGAACCCAGTCAGCTCTGTACCCCCAAAGTAGAACTCTCCGGACAAGATCAGAGTAATCTCCATGAATGAGGCACAAATCTAGCCCAAGCACTCGATTCAAGGCTGTTTGAAATGCCTTACTCACAGGAATGGGCAAATAGTTGTCAGAAGTTGTGAGGCTTACATCCTCAACAATTGCATGTGGGTTCTCTGGTTCTCTAATGTTAATTACACCAGTGAGACAAAGTCTGTGCCACTTCTGCAGCAGTTCCTGTTGAACCTCAGGCCTAAATGGACCCAAGTATGTTATAGTAGCTGCCAGTATCAGAGCATCACCTAGAATGTTCAGATTATTCAGCCCTGCTTCCTGTAACAAATGGGTTTCTTATTATTTAACATTGTATATTGCTTAAAGAATTATTTGTGAAAATTAGATATCTATAGATAAAAATATAAATAACGGTAGACAACCATAAAATCAACATTTTACTTATGTGGCTTTTGGTCCATATCTATGATGCTTTGAAGCCATTTGTATACTAGTGGATGCTACTCTTAAAGGTTTAAAAAAACTACCAGCAGATAGCAGACACTCTATACACATTTAAAACTCCTGAGAAAACAGTCCAAAAACATGTATAATTAATCCTGTACCACACAACTTGTTTAATCAAATGCTCTTTAGAATGAAAATAGCAACCTCCTTCTAATAGCAACTGAATAATTAGTAGAAAATCATAAAACTGTACGTGGCTGTAAAATAAAGTCTATTTGCTAATAAAAAAGTATTCCTAAAAAAGTTTTATTATTAAACACATTAACACAGGACAGAAAATTGGTCTTAGTAAAGCTACCTTTACTGCCGAATTCCAGCTTTCAATGTAACGCTCCACCAGCCTGACAGTAGCAGATGATTCCCTCTCATGTGCTTCCGCTGTGCTAAGCTGAAGCTTCAGTGACTCCATGTCTTGTCGGTTAAGCACTTGTTGGTTCTCTAGTTCTTCCAGTCTTTCACGCGCTGACATCTCGTCCAACCTGGCAAGCCTCAACCTCTCTTGACCTTCAGCCATGAGCTCATCTAAATCAAACTTTTGAGCCTTTTGAGGGGCTATGTTTCGCTGTACGCAAGCATACTCGTACACTGCCCTTACCCAGCAACACAAAGACTCGCAGGCCTGACTTACTTCTCGCACAAAGCTTGGCTGAAAGCTTGGTGCCTGTACGATCTGCCCCAAAGTTTTAATCACCTCATCACTCAATTTGGAGCAGTCAAAAAATTCCAGTTCCTGAGGAAGAACAGAAAGAAACTTAACAAACATTCTATCTTGTTATTGAAACCTCTCAAAGGGTTTGGTGTTTTTTACCTCAAAGAAACTAGACTGCATTAAAAGTTGTCTGCTATTTTCCCAGCCACATGGATGGTTAAATAACATGCAAATGACGTCCATGACCATGACAACTCCATCGGGGGGCGTCCTGTAGCGACGAACCTCATCCAAGTCAGACTGACTCAAAGCCTGCAGTGCCTCCACAGCTGCCTGGAACAGTGGGCTCACCTGCAGAGCACCAGGCACAATGAAATTACATTTCACTTCAGAGCGTCTGATGTCATGTATAACATCCATGTTGATCAGATGGGGAATTACCTGTTCTTGAATTTGCTGCTCAACTTCATGTGATTGATTCTCTAACTTGGAAAGTCGGTTCTCCTCCAGCAAACTGTGGTAGCGTGTTTGCTCCCAGATTTTGTGTGCCAAGTCCAAAGAGTTCTGCAGTTGCTCCAGACACTACAAACCATGATTTTGTAAACAGGTTTCACAAACAGGTTTTTGGCTTAATCAGCCATTCACAGTTTAACTGCACCACCTGTGTTTACTTAGACCTGCATGGCTTAACCAGCATTACACTTTTTTATTACCAGCATTATACTTTTTTATGTACTGGTCCACCAGTTAGATCAGCACCAAACCAGCACTAACTATGAGGAAGTCACTAACTATTTAGTGTCAGTAATGGGAGCCTAAAGTTTAAAGACCTGAGCTACTGACACAGAATTTTGGGGTCAATTACAAAGTCAGAGTGACTCAGAAAGTAAAATCCTTGAGGAAGGCACTTAACACTTTAAAAATTCTAGTGAAAAGCATTTGCTAAATGGCAAGTAACTTCATCTTTCACATTCCACTGCTTCTTTAATGTGCTTTGTTACTAGTCACTTTTAGGAAGTACCTTCTGTTTTTCTTCACATTTGGCTCTTAAACTTAGAACTTCCTGAGTGTGTCTTATTGCTGTGTCGGTCATGCCCTTAACATTTGCGAAAACTTTTGCCAATCTGTAAAAAATGGGTTAAACATTTCAGATGTTTATGCAATATTTAAATGATTTTAGGCACATTAGCTGGGAGGGAGAATGTTACATAAAATTTTATATGTTTGGTTTGTTGAGGTGTTTACTGTATAAGCAATACTCACCGGTTATCCTGATCTCTGTTTTGCTCAGACAGGTGGTTGCAGAGACAGAAGAACTGAATCATTAGCTCTTTATAGGACCGAGGGCTGAACGGTTGAAAATTAAGCAGTGCGGAAGCAAATTTTGTAGCTGATAGATGTATTTCTGCCATCACCTGAGAAATACTAGCGGCTAAGTTGTTCTTGGCAGCTATTGAGAAATGGAACAATACACAGACACAAAAATGCAGATTACAAAACGATTCATTCGATCAGACAAGGATTAGATTTAAGATTGTATTCAATAAGTGCACCTGTACTATTTGTCTGGTGTATATAATGGCTGTCCTGTAAATAATATAAGGCACTTTCAGCTAAAGCCTCAGATGTCCAAGGTTGGTAGACTTCTACACAACAACAGAGACTCAAAGCCTTAGTAATATGCTTCTCCATAACTGAAGATGTTTCAGGTGGTAGTTCTTTAGTGTCCAGGAGAGGGTAGAGCAGAAACACATGCATACTTTTTTGGATGTTTTTGAAATACCTTCACAAAAAGAAAAAAATCTATATCACTAAAACTTTATATGTAACAAACTTTAAATGTAATTAAACCTCAGCATTAGTTGTATATCATCATTATCTAAGTTTTGAGTGATTTAAAATGAAAAGGCCACTTAATGCCCTACATTTCAAGAACCTGATCATCCTTCAGTTGGCAGTGTGTGTTCTTCATCCAAGTTTTCATCCTAAGCATCACATTCTTCATTTCCTGATCTGAGTAAAGTCCAGGGAGAGCTCCATTTGCCATCATTATCAGCAGCTCATCCTTAACAGCCTGGCTAGTATCTTCATGAACTAGTACAGCCAAATGGCCACCATCCACCCCGATTCGACTCCCAATCTCTTTTAATATTTCCTTCGACTTGGCTTCGTTTCCAGGATGAACCTCAATTAGTTGGCATCCAAGTAAAGTGGCAGCTAGACGTACCATGGTCTTTCTGCCTGTTTTTTTTGTTGTACCAAACAGAGCTCCATGTCCACCAGGGATGAGAAAAGCTCGAAGAATATGCACAAGCTGATATACATTCTGATGATGCACCGCCCAGCTGGGGCTGTAGTAATTGTTATTAGACTGTTTATCTCTGCTTGTAATAGTATGAACCAACTGATCTACCGACATATCCATGTCTCTCTCTTGATACAGAGAGTTGCGTTTAAAATGATGAAGTATGTTGTTAAGTGGCTCACAAAGCTCTGGACCGAAGACAACACTCTTGATGGAAGAAGCAATTTCCTGTAGAAGCTGAAGGATCATTTGTGAGGAGGTCTTTTCACAAGTTGTTAAAGGAATATGTTGAGTGAATAACTCTTTCTGAGTTGATGATTCGGTTGCAGATTCATATTTACACTCTGCTGCTGCTGGTTCACTCTTAACATTTTCACCTTCTTTCAATTTGTTATTGCTGTAAGAGTTTGCATGCTCATCACTTCCTGGGCTACACAATCTAGAGTTGCTCTCTGAAACATCACTCCCCACTCGCGCTGTCTGAACTTCTCCCTTTCCAAGCAAGAGAAGATCAGTCTCTTCATCCTGGAACAAGGTTAAAAGCACTTGTTGGTTCAGATTACATGTGCTTGTGACAGATGATTGATCTGTAGGGCTGGATAGATCTGTTGGAGATGTTTGGAAACCAGGACACAACCAAGTTCCAAAAGTCTTCTCAGAAACTGTAGCTATAACTGAAATAAGTTCTTGACATGCTTCAGGTGAAGCTAGGCGGTCACCAAATGTACGCAAACACTCATGCATCCACAGGCGAGTAATGTTGAGATCATGGGCTACGGGACCTAAAACAGCTGGAAGAAAGACAGCTTTCTCAGTTGAAGAGAACATCCTAACACCTTGACTACTTCGAAGACGCTTCTGGGCATAAAGCCTTGGCCTCCAAAGGCACATTCCCTGAAACACTTTATGAATATCATGCAAAGAAAAGATTTTTAGACTGTGCAAAGCAGCAGTAAAACATTCACGAACAGCAGAGTACACGTCAGCCGTCGAAGTAATGATGCTATTTGCCATATTTGCAACGTTTTGCATGGGTTGAATTGCTTTCAGCCATGATTGCAATTTTGGGGAATGCATAGAAAAAAGGATTTCCAACGTCATGCTGGGGAGAGCCAAGAGGGTAAACAGTCGAAAGAGCCGTGGAGAAATCTGATTGCTGTTGCGTAAATGAGGAGCACTGCAAGTGCCTAGATAATCAATGGCTTTTGATTGAAACAGCTTAAAGTGGGTGCCATAAGAAGCCAACACTTCAGCCTTTGAAATACTCTGACGCAACATTTCGAGAGTCATTGATGTTTTTCCACATGAATCTGCAAAAAGAAAATAGAGTGGGCAATAATCAACATCTTAAGCTGTTATTCATCACACATTACAGTTACATAAGGTACCTTGTTTATCGACTTACCAAATGGTGCTTCGTGAAGGTCATCGATGAACATAAGAAAGTCTGTCTGTTTTAAGACAACCTCCATGTTGCTCAGTCGAGTGGTCTGGTATCTCACTCTCTCAAGGGCCTTGTGCAAGTCAGAAGGGTGAAAACCCGGACTAACAGGTAAATGCACGTGTTGTCTTGCCTGTGATAACAAAGACTTGCATAGCGTTGTTTTGCCAGAGCCAGATTCCCCCACAAGAAGTACTGGCTGATGAGCATCCAGCAGAATGTCCAGGAGATAAGCATGTTTGTCATACTATCCAAAAGCCAAAAAGGACAGAGAAAATTTTAATGTCTTATCATGTCTTGAAAGAAAAATAAACATCTAAAACTGTACGACAGAATAGCAAAAAGCAAACCTGAGGTACAGACGTGAGGAGCTGTGGACTCTTTCGATTGGTGCAGTTGATGAAATTGTCTGTTTCTCTTATTTCCTCACTAAATTTAAAGAAGTGCTCAAATACCGTGCCTTCAGGTGGAGTCTCAACTTTGCAATGGCTCTTATACAGGGCCTCTCGTGCAAAAAGATCAAACTGTGGCCAGTGTCTAAAACGGGAACATAAACATATTCTTCTTTATCATAACCATATATATAGTCTTAGCATCTATACATGTGTATTGCGCACATACCTAGGGTGTAAGTGTCCTCCAAATCCCCAAATATAAGCTACAACGAAAAGGTTTCTTGTTTCCAAACCCCACTGAGTAGATGGAGCCATGGTATCAAAGCAAAGTGGTTTGAGATCTGCATTATTTTGTTGAAGGTTATTTCCAAAGTAAGAAAGAAAATGAAGATTAATTATACAAATAGGATTGATTATTAGTGTCTGATAAATAAACATAGATATTATAGATTATAGATAAAATAAACATACATATATCCAATAAACCTATAAATATAGAAATTTGTAAACATAAGTGTACATACAAAAAGTACAAAAGTGTAATTCTACCTGTCGTTTCAGTGTGCCTCAAGGTGTATTTTAAATTTCCTCTATTCCCAAAATGCTCTAAAAGGGCATGAAGTATTCTAACGAATGACATCACTTCCTGCACACCATCTGTAATCCTAAATGACTGACAGTTTTCACTTCCAACACCTGCCATCACTGAAGAAAGTGTACTGTTTCTAAAAAATGCAAGAGTATCAGGGAAAAGGTCTTCGGCCAGGTGACTCCACATTTTCAGAGTAATCTTGTCCACATTATGCTTCCTTGAAAACACATCCATCTCATTCTTCCACATAGCCTTCCACAGGTTCTCTCCAGAAACATATACTAGATTGCACTGTGTCACTACAGAGGGAGTTGAATCACCAAGGTTAGTGATCTCAGATAGTATTTTCAGTTTCCCACTTGGTGGCTGAATTTTCTCTCCTGATAAAAGGCAGAGATAGGGGTTTTGAAGATTACAAAGAGTACTTAAGGAGTCTAACCACGAAGGCTTGCCCAGAAGATCACCATCCAGCATAATCCATTTTACACTCTGTACTTGAACAGTTTTCTTTTTCCTTTGGGAAGGAGCAATTGACAACGGATGTTCTAAGTGTCTTAATGCTTTGGTGAAAGCTCCATCAAACCAGGAGATACTCTGGTCGCAGTAACCACCAAAAAACTCTTTGTGGGACAAGGCATTAGGGAATATGACTTCTGTGCTAACAGAGGTCCAACATGGCATAGATGAAGAATGATGGAGGTCTGTGAAATCTTCTTTAAGATCATTAGATTCAACCTCCACAGCTCTAGAAAGTTTTTGAAGTGCACCTGCAAGAATTTGATACAGAGTTGTTTTGCCACTTCCTGCTGGTCCAATAAGCAATACAACATTGAAGAGCTTCAACGCTTGATACAGGTTCAACACATTATGAAGTATTTGTGTGTCTGCATAAAATCCTCTTTCCTTTAACTCATCTTTTACTTTATTTCTTAGGATACTCTGCTCTTTTACATCAATGAACCATTGAAAACCTGTAAAGTTCTTTGCTTTTGGAAAGATTTCCTCAAATATTGAATGAAACTGTAAGATTCTCTTTGGATCAGAGACAGTATACTGCATGACTGACAGAACTCCTCTGATCAAAGCATACTCCTCTAACTCTGAATTTATAATTGCATTGACAGA